>JARQAB010000008.1:425000-620000 GCA_036172955.1 Meloidogyne arenaria
TTTGTTTAAAACCCATCCAAAGTTAAAATTATTGAACAGGAGGGGTGAGATAATTCTAATTAGTTCACCGACCTCAAACAACTAAGGATCTAGAAATTGACTTTTCTTTTTGTTTTTAAGGTAAACTGGAGAGAGAAAATTAGCTAACGACAAAGTGGGATGCCCAGTTAAATTTAATTTAGAAATAGTACTTTGGGTTACCAAAATCAGTTTTTGCTGACTTATATTCACAAAACACACGGGTTAAAGAGAGCGGGTGGGGGAAATCGCCTTCAGACATAAACGTTTTTATAATCTGTTTGAGAATTAATCCTGTTTACATTTACATGATTTGAAATGAATAGAAGAATGCCCTAAAAAGGATGCCCTGCTCATCCTATTCAGAAAAATAAATTGACTACCCCAATAAGTACCTAATAAATTTAGAACATCCATGCGCACGTTAAAGCGCCAACTCGCTTCAGAAAAATACGTATTAAGGACGGGTCGGGTTAGAAAAATGGATCGGTTCGGTATTGCCAGAAAGCCAGATTTTCTTTTTTAGTGCTCCAGGGAAAAATTGTGGAAGGTTGGAAAGCCAGATTTCTTTTACAAAAAATTTCTTGGGAAGCCGTGCAGGCTTCGGTTAACCCATCCCTGATACGTGTACAAGGAACGCATGCCCATCCAGACAAAACCCCTACAAAACTTGATTAGGTACTTTAAAAACCCCAAAAATTTAGAAAAAAAACCTTAAAACTCGAAAGCATCATCAATCAAATAAAAAAATCAGAATTTGCCAATATCAATCGAGGATCCATTTCATCTTATCATAGACACTAGTAGAATGGTAGAGCATTAATATTATTTAAAAAAATTTCTTAATCTCTAAAAAACAAGAAAAACTAAAAGAAAATTAAGGAAAATGAAAGAAAAAATAAAAACTAAAATTTAAAAAGAGAAAATAAAAAAAACGTCAAGTTCCTTTCTATGTCTTCTATATTATCTATAAAATAAATATACATTATGCCAAATTTTTTAAATAAATTAAATTCAAAAAAGGGTTGAACGAGTATGAATTTCAAATGTCCACAAGAGAACAGAATTAACGGTTCGGTTTGGTTAATCGAAAGTTTCAGTTCGGCCGGCGCCTATTCGGTCGCGCCTTTTTGGCACGCGCCTTTTCGGGCTGTACCCAATTAAATTTTATAAACTAAATTTTGTCAACATTTAAATTTTTGTTTTTTTCGTAACATCACAAAGTAGTTTTCTTACAATGCCGAAATACTACTTAAAAAATCACCAAAAAGCTGTTAACTATACCAGAAAGTCGAAATACCAGAAAAAATAGTCGTGATGCACTAAACATTTTCGCTGGCTGTGTTTGGTATTTCGACGTTTTTTAAGGGAGGAATCCCCAGGGAAACGACATTTACACCCCTCCAATTAAAATTTATTAATCTAACCAGAGTCGCCATAACTAAAAAAAGAGTGAGAAATATAAGGAAAAAACAAATCCTTTAAATTAAAAAAAAAAAATTTTTTTTGTCAAATTTATTTTAAAACCAAATAAATTAAACGAGAAATTCTCTTCAATAAATAAAATCAAAAAAAAAACCTTCCTCAAAAAAATTTTTTTTCTTAACAAACATCATCAATAATCGAAAAATGGTCATCATCCAAAGTTGTATAAATTTTTCCTTCATCCAACAAAAATTGAATATCGCTCATAAAATCTTGTCCAGGTTTAACTGATGAACGAATTTGTTCTACATGGACACCTGCTCCATCTAAATTAGAAAATAGGCCAAGAAAAGACATTTTGGGATCCACAGTGATACGACAAACACAATCCTTGTCGGCAGGATTTCCCAAAAAAAAATTCCCCAAAAATTCAAAAAAATTTTTTTTTGAAAAAAAAATTTTTTTAATAAAAATCAGTGAAAAGAAGGAAACTTTATAAAGACGTTCGAACAAAAAAATTTTTTTTTAATTAATATCCCTCATAATAATTCGTTAGATTCATTCGATATCCTTCCTAAAAACCAAAAAAAATTTTTTTTCCTTCTTAACCCATCCAAAATTGATGTCAAAATTCCCTCCCCCAGAAAACCCAAAAAATTCACCAAAATTTCCCGAATTTCACGAAAATCAGGAAATTTTGTTCTTTTTTTTTGACGGCAGGATGCCTGATTTCAAAGGTTGAGTTTTTTGACTGGTTGAATAGAAGGAAAGGAAATGAGTTTAAAAAATTAAGGAACCGTTATAAACAAAAAACCAAAAAAAAAATAATTTTTTCCCAACAAACCTTTATTTGCATCTCCATAACGTTTAATAAAATCCATAATCTAAAAATTAAAAAAAAATTTTTTTTTCCTTCTTATAAAATTAAAAAAAACCTTGGCTTGTTGTTGTGACAAATTAGCATATTGATTGTGTTGTTTTGATGGTTGTTGTTGTTGACGGTTTGGAGTGATTGAACTTGACATATTTGTAGTTGAACGACTTGGAGTTGTTGTTGTTGCTTGAGTAGACATTCCTGGACGGGGCAATGTTTGTGCATTGCGGAAAATTGTATTTTCTAATCCGTGGGAATTTTCAGGCAAATTCTGTTAAAAATTTAGGGAGAATATTTTAAATTTTTTCTTTAAAAATTAATAAGGGCAAAAATTTTCCCCGACAAAATCCCTCACAAAATCTAACCAAATTCTAAAAAAAATTATCTTGTCGCATGGATGGGTCAAATTAACCCTTCCTAACCCTAAAAAACATTTTTTTTATTTTTAATAGAGTCATGAAGATTTTTGTGAGGGTCATACACTTATTTCAAGTCATAAAAGAAAAACATTGTGTGCCAAACCATAGAAAAGAGGTCAGATTAAGAAAAAAACGGGGTTGAGCTTCGAGTCGATAAAAAGTCAGGGTTTCTGGTAAGACTTTCCAAAAATACGGTTTAATAATTAGAGGGGGAAAAATAAGCTAAAATTTGTAATGTTTCCATTATTCCTAAGTTCAATAACTGAGGCGGTTATTGAACTTTAAAAACAATTAAAAAATTGTTAAATTAGAAATAAACCAGTCGAAGTTTTCCAACCGCCTGAATTGTTTGACCCTCAGAAAAGACTTGCTCCATATTTGGTTGCTAAAAATAAAAAAAAAATTTTTGGGAAAATTCTGTCATGTGTCTCCCGGCCTCCGATTCAAACAAACATTATGTCATTCAAAAGGGCTCATCAAAAGGGTTAGAAGAGCTGACAATGAGTCCAGCTGAACACCCACGGCTGATGTAAGTCACGAAAATCTTAGGGTGTAGCCAGGGGAAAACCCCCATTTTAGCCCCCTGAAATCGACCTCCTGGCTACGCCCTTACCAAAATCAAAGAAATCTGATTTACTTGGATTTGTGACTAGTCGTTTAGACCCCTTAGACATGAATTGGAGTCCGGAACATAAGTTGGAATTTTCCCAAAAAAATTTTTTAACTCTTAAAAATAAAAAAATCTAAAAAAACCAAATCAGTTCCTCCATAACGAATAACAGTAAATCGTTTAGCAACGCGCGTGTCATTAGCCATTCCGTCACAAATTTCGTAGGTAGTACATTGATTTGAATCGGTGAAGGCATTCACAATTCTGCCCATAATTTTGACCTAAAATTTTATTAATATGGCGTTTAAAAAATTTTTTAAGGAATTTTTGGAAGGTTAAAATGATTTTTTTAACCAAATAAACATTTGACTTTAACTTTAAAAAAAGATTTCCCCAAAGGGGTTCGAACCATGACCCTCAGACTTAATTAATCTAAAACTATACAACTAAACCAAATTTTCGAACAAAACTTGTATTAAAATATTCAAATTTCCCTAAACTTGTTTAGCCAAGAAACAACTTACTTTTTAATAAAAAAACACCCACAACGGTTCGAACCATGACCCCTCATAAGCTGATAGTAAAAACTATCCGACTAAACCAGAACTCAATAAAATTTACAACCAAACATTTTAATGTCTTTAGAAGGTCCAATTGACTTTCCTAGGCAATTAAACTTGTCTAAAAATAGAGACCCATGCCGAGTTCGAACCACGACCCCTCAGAGTTAATGTCCAAAACTATCCAACTACACCAGACCTCACAAAATCGGAAAAAATTTACCAAAAAACCTTTAAAAATTTAAAGAAACCGTATTGAACGAATATCCACCAATCACATACTTTTCCTCATCATTAGACATTGTCAACAAATCTTCAACAATTGCTGGGATTGGAATTTTATCAGTTATGTGGCTTCTTTGAAAAGGTGTAGGAATATTAAAATCTTGTCCTCCTCCACCTCCTCCAGATTGTTCTCCCCATCCATAACCTCCAAACTGATCAAAAGACGCGTCCATTTAAATAATTTAAAGCTGTAAAATTTTTTTCTAGTCTAAAAAATGAAATTAAAAATCAACCAAAAAAATAACTCGGAACTTGTCTAGCGTCAGACCCCATTTATTCGCAAGCTCAGAATGATTAAGGGGAACTTATATGGTTTGGGTATGCTTTTTTTAGCCACGCCCCTTTTTCCTTTTCCATCATTAATCAACCTTAATATGGGCAGAATGGTCAGCCTTTCTTTCTTCTACGCTTTCACTCAATTTTCCCTGTGGTAGAAAAATTCTTTAAAATAGACAGTTAAAAACTTTAGATAATTAAGTCCAAAAAAATTTAAAAATGCGTGTCAATTTATGCATGAGATCAAAAAATTATTTTTTTAAAAAAGACTAAGCACTCAGCATAGGAAAAAACCTATATATAAATTGGGTCCGGTAAAATTATATAAATAAAGATGGTACAATTTAGGAGGGGTCGGTATCCTTACTTTAGAATATTTTTTTGTTGTTTTTTATGTGAAAAGATTAAAGGGATCGAACAAACAAATTCACAAACGACAAAATGCCCAAAAGACAAAATGTCCAAAAGACAAGATGCCCAAACCGACAAAATGCATAAACGACAAAATGTTCGAAAGACAAAATGTCCAAAAGACAGAATGTAAAAAAACAAAATACCAGAACGACAAAATGCCCTAAAGACCAGAAACCAAGAAAAATTCAGAATAACTCTCTATAACGACACCACATCCTACGTCAACTTCTCTATTATATTACCCAATTCGGTCCCGAGGAGGTGTTCTTGGCGGATTTGAGTTGCTCACCCACATACAACCTCCCCCTAATACATTGGCAAATTTCGTTCTTATGGTATCGTAATAGAGCTCCTCCTACTGTATTTAAAAGTTCGATCCCTCCAATTTTTCTCAATTATAAATTGAAGCGTTTGTGTTTATTAATAAAATACAGAAATTTTTCTTCCATTTTCATTGCGGCACGGAATCTTCTTCTTCATTAACCTCCCCAAAGTCAATAGTGCGTTGTGGTTGATGATCCGCAAATAAAACAGGATTGCCGCCTTCTTCACCTGGCGAGGGGTCTGGCACTGAAATTAGGGCTAAAGTACACTTTACCGGGGGATTTTAGATTTTTATGATTTATATGTCATTCGAAAGAGCTCGGCGAGCTGAGTCGAATGGCACCAAAATTAGCCCGCGGACTCAACTATGGACCGAGATATGGGTCCCCAAAAATCGAAAAACCATAGGGGGGACCAAGCACTTTTTTGGGGTGAAAAATTCGAATATTCAAATTATACCTCATTCGAAAGAGCTCATCGAGCTGAGTCGAATGACACCAAAATCAACGAAATCAGACGTGATTGGACAAAGTTATGACCGTTTGTTTTAACCCCTTCCACAAGGTCTACGCGGAAAAAAGTTTTTGCCGCTGCGGAGGAAGCCGGGCATGTCGAGCGGAACGACGGCCGCCGCTTCGCTACGGTCGCCGCGAGCGAAGCGAGCACGACCGCAGCGAAGCACGGCCATCGTGCAGCGAAGACCATGCCCGGCCTACCCTCCGTAGCAGCACAAAAACAGTTTTTCCAGCGAAGATTCTGTTGGTCATAACTTTGTTCAGAATCATCCAATCGAGCTCATTTTAGTGTCATTCGACTCAGCTCGTCGGGCTCTTTCGAATGAGCTATTATTTGCATATTCGAATTTTTTGACCCCAAAAATCCCCCCAAAAATTTGACCATTTCGAGCCCTATATCTCGGCCCACAGTTGAGTCCGCGGGCTAATTTTGGTGTTGTTCAACTCAGCTCGACGAGCTCTTTCGATTGACATGTAAATTGTTCAAATCTAAAATCCCCCGGTAAAGTGTACTTAGGCCGAAATTAGAATTTTTTAAAATAATCTCTTCTGTATCACTAGTGACCGAACAGAGACTTTTTAGGATTAATCCGGAGATAACCAAAAACAATCGGAATCTAGAACCGAACCTGTCCGGGACCAGACCTATCCTAAACAGGCATGTTTAAGCTCACTGTTGAATACGACTCTAACATACCACTTTAAAGGGTGGAGGGCCACATTCAAGATATGACTTTAAGATCTCACAATCTCAAGGGTAAATATTTAGTAAAGTCTTTAAAACGACGCCCCTCTCTATCATTTCCATTTACTGATCTAAATGGGAAGTCTCATAATCAATCACACAAAACTCACATTCATAGCATTCCCGTGGAGTATAAATTTTGGTAGGCGTATTTTGCGATTTTGATCGTCCTTCTTGTTGGTAACATTTAACTAAAGACAAAGCTGAATCGACAGATTTTGCCATATCATTTTCAAGAGAAGGCTGAGTACGTCCCAACGACAAACATGAAGAATTTGGCCTTTCTGCTGTTGTAATTAAAGGTGTTCGAGTGGGAAAGTTTAAAGGAGTTGTTGTAGTTGAAGAACGTGGAGATTTGAAGCTTAAAAAATTGGTGAAAAAAATTTTTTGGTTTATGAAAATAGCACACGCTTGAAGCACTATGCTTCACTTATGAACAATGCTACTTGCGTCAAATTTTAAGCAAATAACTTTAAGCACGCTTCATTACTCAAAGAAGCAAGTTACCGAGACTTTTAGAAGCATGCTTATAAAGTTAAAAAGCATGCTTCAAAAATTTCAAAATGCTTCAAAAACCAAGAAGCATGCTTCGGAAACATGCGACGGAAACCTTAAGAAGCTTGCTTCTCAAAAAACCTTCAAGAAGCATGCTTCAATAGCTTCGAAGAGTGCTTCAGAAATATGCTTCAGAAGCTTACTTCTCAAAAAACCTTCAAGAAAGCATGCTTCAGAAAATACAAGAAGCATTCAAACACGCCTCAAAAATCTTTGAAGCATGCATCCTTAAAAGACATGAAGCATGTTTCATAATTAGTGAAGCACTATTTTCAATATGCTTCAAAAACCCCTCAAAAGCCCCCTCCAACAATAACTTTCAAAACTCACTCATCAGTCAAACGATATTCCAAAATTTCCTTGTCTTTTTCAATTTCTTTAGTTTTATTAATAGCCTGACTAAGTTGATGATTCAAAACATCAATTTGAGAAATTAAATTTTTTTCAATTTGTTTTAGACGATAAACTCCTTCTCTAAGTTCCGAATTTTTATTTTCTAATTTAATTATTTGAACATCCTTTTCAGCAATTGTTTCAACTTTTAATTGCAATTCACGATTCTCACTTCGTAATTTGGCTAACTCTTCATTTTTTAATTGAAGTTCATAAGAGCGGCTAGTCAATTCGTCCATTAATCTCTTGAAAATTTAAAAAATTAGAAATTAAAGAGAAATTGCTTCAGAAACATTCAATAAACTTAAATTTTCTGAAGTATCCTTATGCAACTAAAAGCTTCTAAAGTTTCTTCGACAAAAAATGTTTCCGAATCATGCTTCAAAAAACTAGTTGTTATGAAGGAGGAGGGCACGGAGAAAATTTTAGGGGAGGCAGCGCCATGGAAGGGAAGGGGGGGGGAGGGACAGGGAATTTCCAAAAATACTACTTGAAACATGTTCCAGAAATGTTTCAAGTCTTAGTGAAGCAAGCTTCATTTCAAAAAAAACCTTTAGACTCTTATTCAAGTTATTTCAGAAGCATGCTTCAAAAACAACAATTTTTGACTTGGAAACATAAAAATTAAAAAATCAAAAAGCTTCTCAAAAAATCATTTTTTTACCCGATTCCTTTGAGATTCATTAAGCAAATGTTTCTCTTCTTGTTCGACAAATTGAGACTTCATTTCAGCCACTTTATTTTCATATTCTTTTAAAGTTTGTTCATATTCAAGTTGAAATTGTTCCAATTTTGTTTGTTGTTCAACTTGAAGTAAATTACGAACATCTTCAACCTATAAAGAGAGAAATAAAAAAAATTTACTTTTTTGGTTAAGTGGCTAAAATTCTCAGTGGACCGAAAAAGGGGGTACGGGTTCGAATCCGCTTTCCAAAAAAATTTTTTTCTTCTTCTGAGGACCCTTCAAAAATTTTAATCCATTTAACTATTAACCGCATCATTTAAAAATCAATAAAACCGTATTTTTGGTTAAGTGGTTAAAATCCTAATTTTGGGAGTAAAAGGGGTGCGGGTTCGAATCCGCTTGCCGGAAAAAATTTTTTCAGCAAATTTACATATTTTATATTCATTTCCCACTTAATAAAAATTCAAATAAATTGAAAAAAATTTTTCTCAAATTTTTTCACCTCATTTTTGTGCAATTCATCAACCTTTTGAAAATCATTCTTCCACTTGTCATCAACTACAAAACGTAAAAATAACAATAAAATTAATAAAATAAAAATAAAAATGAAGCAAATAAAGACAATTTTAGACAAATTTAGAGTTGTTAAAAATAATAAATTATTAAAAAAATTATTTTTAGATTCATTTTTAGTTTTACAAAAAGTAAAGATTAAAGGGGAATATATTAGGACAAATAAAGAAATTGTTGCCAAAAATATGACAATTAATTGGAAAAATTTTTTGGGCTTAAAAAGGGAATAGAGGCAATAATAATACATTTTTTTTGGAATTTTTTGGGGAATTTTTAGGAGAAAATTAATTTTTTGAAGAAAAAAAGAGAAGCAAGAGAGGGTTTAATTACTAAAACTGATTGACCAGAGTAGCCCTTCCCCCTCAATAACCCCCACTCAACTCCAAGCCATCATCCACCTATCTCCTTCTCCCCATGCAGTCCTTCCCCGTCTTCTAACCCTTCATTATACCCCCACCCACTATATCTCCTTCCCTATAACCCCTCCAATCCTTCCCCTTATTCATCCACTTCTTCCTCTCATTATCCATTTTCCTCCATAAAAAAGAACCCCATTTTTAAAACGCACAAAGAAAATGCGTGTTTTTATGTTTTATTTTATTGCGCTTCTTTTAAAATATAAAACGGCGATATTTTTATATTTTTTTTTATTTTATTTTTATTCCATAATTGGAATAAATAGACAATATTTTTAGAAGAGAACTATTAAAAATTAATTTGGAAAAAATCGAGTTTTTTAAAGAGTGATTTCTGAAAAGAATGTCAAAATTCATGATTCTAAGAAATATAAGCTAAAAGTAAGACAAAGATTTTTTGACCTTTTTCTAGGTATTTGACGGCACCCGAGATGGATTGGGAGTTGAGAAAACAAAATTGGATCGTGATTTTGAGATTTGCGTTGGATAGGTCGAAAAGGAAAAAAAGTCGAAAAAAGAAAGGGTTGAAAAAAGAACAAGATTTTCCCCCAAAAAAAATTTAAAATGCTCTCGACTTTCGACGAAAAAAAGTCGTAAAATTCACTAGAATACCGAAAAGCACAAGGAAAAAAGGATCACACACACACATGATTAGATAACAATCTTGTTAATAAAAAAGAGAAAGAATTCCCCCCCTAGAGTTTTTATTAAAAAGAAAAAAAAGAAATAAAATTGCAATAAAACCCACGTTTTTGCATTTCTAATTCATGGTTTGAATTATTTTGCTCTAATAAATTCTCCAATTTATTGACTTGTTTTTGGGCATTAATATTCTAAAAATAGAAAAATAAAATTAATTTTTTTACAAATTAATTTTTAAATAAAAAAAATTTTTTAAGGAAGAAGTAAAAAAGCTTAATCCCGGGCAGATCAGACCATAAAGAATATTTAACCAAAATTTCAAATTTCTAGGTCCATTTTAGACTGTTTTATAAGCTTCCGAAGCAAAGACAACAAGCAGGGAAGTTCCATTTTTGTGGTTCAGTGGGATAATTCGTGTTTTTTAGAGGGAAAAGGGCCCAGGTTCGAACCCCACTGGGGCAAATAAATTTTTTCTTGAGTCAATTTTGCTATATTTTAATTATTTAAAGTTTAATCGACTTTCTGAGGTCCCAAAAATTTTTTTTGAGGTCTCCAAAAAATTTTTATAAAAAATTTTCAAAAAATCGCAAACCTTTTCATTAAAATTTTTGCATAAAATCACAAAGAAATTGGCCATTTTCTTCTCATTTTTCAATTCCTTTTCAAGTCTTTCAATAATTTTGAGTTGCTCAGTCAATTTTTGTTTTTGCTCCAAATCCTCTTTCTTGACCAAATTTGCAATAATTTTTGTAGAATTTTTTGTTGGTGTTTTTAAGGAAGGATTTTCTTTAGTTGTGTTTTCTTTAGACCCCAAAACTTGACGTGAAGTAATGTTCCTTCCAGCAGATAGAGGTTTGGAAGGAGTGTTGCTGTTAGCGACTGTTCCTTTAAAAAATTTTTTTGGTAAAATTAGGGGAGACCTAAGACCTAACAAGGGCGTAGCTAGGAGGTCGATTTCAGAGGGGCTTTTCCCCATTTCGGGGGGGGGGGGGCTTCTGGGGCTAAAACTTTTTTAAAGCAAATTTTAAGAATTTTGGAAGGCTTTTTTCCCCGAGCTACGCCCTTAAGACCCTCGATAAGAAATATAAACCAATCGATTCCTCCTATTGTCACGCTAACAAGGTCAGCCAAATTGTGACAACGACAAGGGAACCATCCAACCCAGATGACACTAACAAATTTGAAAGCCCATAGGGGGACCCCGACCCAGCTTGATATGCTTCCACAGCAAAGGCATGAGGTAGGGAAAAGTTAACCTTTTGTGGTTCAGTGGGATAATCCAAACTTTTAAAGGGAAAAAGGGCGAAGGTTCGAACCCTCCCTCCCCTTCTCCCGTGATTTTTCAATTTTAATCGGCCTGTATCTCCTCAAGTTTTTGGTTCCTGAAAAAAGACTTGTATATTCGAACTCAGCGCGACCAGAGGGATCGACTGGTATATATATTTAAATCTAGGCTTGCCCCCCCCCCATCAAAAAAAATTAAAAAAAACTTTGAAATGTTCGAGGCATCCTGTTATCACTACTAGGGTATTTTGCCAATTCTTTGCGACGTCCTAAAGTTGAAGTTGGTGTTGATGCATTCGTTTCTGCTGAACGACTTGGAGTTACTGCATCGCCACGAGTTGTTGTGACATTTGTGGTTGATTTGGATTTGCCGACATCGTCTCCGCGCTTTTCTAAAAAAAATTTTTTTTGAAAACATATTTGTTAAGAAAATTTTAAGAAAGGCGGAAGGAAGAGAAAAAATACCCTAGTAGTGAGAACAGGATGCCTCGAACATTTCAAAGTTTTGGGAGTAGTTTAAGAGACAGAACAAAAGTTAAGCCACAGACAGAAATCGAAAATGACAATGAGACCTAGTTACCGTTTCGAGAAGCAAACAATCAATATAAGGGTGAGGAAAATGCATGGCAAGTAAGAAGAACGCATGTTCGATCTCTGTCCGGTGCAGGGTTGTCAGTTCTTGGAAAATCTTCGGATATCCGGAACCGAACAATCATCGGTTCTTCGGTCCAGAACCGACAACCCTAGTCCAGTGTAATTTTGCCTAGTGGCTGAACTTTTACCCTCTTTTACTCCGTCAAAAAATTCTTCAGAAAATGGCCATACGGGGACAACGAAAAAATTTTTTTATTAAAGTTCGGTCCCCCACCCCTATCTAGTCTTCCCCCAAATTTACCCAAAAACAAAAAAATTTAAATAAAAACCTCCTCCTTTATTTGGTGTAGTAACCAATTTTGAACGAATTTCCTTCTTTGCACGAAGTTTTTCAGCCTCCATACTAGCTTTAAGTTGTTCCATAACCATTTGCGATTTTGATGGCACTTTTGGTTTTGAACGGGCTGCTGCTGAATGATTTTGTGCAGCCATTGGAATTGTTTGGAATATAGAAGTCTGAAAATATAAAAATTTTTGAGAGTTGAATAATTTTAATAAGCACGAGGATAAGCGGAAAAGAAAAAATAATAAAAGCTTTAAAAATGAAAAATGGGAGGGGAGGGAAGGGAAGGAAGAAGGATGAGGAGGGGATGTGTAACTGAAGGATGTGTGGCTGGAGTCCCCCTCCCACTTCATTTTTGTGTGGACATTGGGCAGTGTTTCAGCAAAAATGAATAAATGAAAGTCCCTCCCATCCCTGAAAAAAAATTTTTAAAATAAAACTCGACAAGAAAATGAAAGAAAAAAAAGCTTTAAAAATGAAGAGGGATGTGGGGAAGGATGTGTGGTTGGAGGGATCCCTTCCCTCCTCTTCATTTTTGTGGACACTGGGCATTTGCTGCAGCAGAAATGAAGGAAGATTAAAAATTATTAATAAGCAAAGATGTGTGTGTTTAAAAAGAAGACTCCTTCCCCTTCTCCAAAGTACTAAAGAAAAAGAAAAAAGTAACGAAAAGAGAAAAAAAACAAGAGCGTTAAGACTGTTGTCCACTCAAAAATACACACAAAATCAGCCCCCCAACAACACAAAATATAAACTTGCCCTTGTCTTCTTCTCTTCTTTACTAGAGACTTTTTCCTCTAAGTGAGGATTTGCATTATTATTATTGTGGCTGTTTGAAACATTTGTTGTTCTAAAATAACAAGCATTGTCAACGACCATTTTTCCATCAGCCATCACTTTGTTGTTTGACTAAAAACCGTAAAAATGATTCGTCTTTAAAGAAGGATGCTTAAGAGGAAGGAACCAGAAAACGAAAAAAAAGTAAAAATTGATAAAACACAAAAGGAAAGACTTCCTATCAGTCAAAAAAGTGAAAAATAGAAGCCTATTCCCAATTTAAATTACAAATGTCTTTAATAAAACACAACGCCAAAAATGTGTTTTTATTCAAAATTTAAACAGGCAGCTACTTATTTGCTGATAACTTTTTTTGTTTTTCGGCCTATATGGACAAATTATATATCATTCGAAAGCTCTGAATGTGCTCTATATTTATCTTAAAAGGATCGAACCGATCCGATCATTTCCTTAAAAGTTAGATCCTAATAAATGCGTGCAATCGTGATTTTTCATAAGTATTCTCCTCTATCTTTTAGGGAAATGATCGGATAGAGGAAATTTGAACAGGAAAAATAACGGGTGCCGGAAAAATGGGCTCTGGAAAATTGGGCTCCAAGATTTTTCGGAAAATTGGGCTCCAACTTTTCGGAAAATTGGGCTCCAGCGGAATTTTGGGCTCTAAGTGAGAAAAACGGAAAATTGGGCTCTAGATTTTTAGGCGCGGGGAATTTGGGCGTCGGAGTTAATTTCTTGATTTATTCGAAAAATAACACAAAATCAAACTTCGTAAACCTATGGGCGTCGGCGAGGCGCTTGTGCAAAATCCCGCGCTTCGCGCGGGATTTTGCGGCACGCGCCTCGCGAGAGTCAACGGTCGCTGGGTTCTACACCAGTAACATAAACCTATCCCTTTCTACTGATTTTCAGCTTTAAAATGCCGACCTACCCACTAATTATCAGCACTCAAGAGAATGTTGTGTCATTTTTCGGAAAAATCCAAAAATTAACTTCGAGGCCCACAATTCCCCGCGCCTAAAAAATTGGAGCCCAATTTTCCGTTTTTTTCATTTAGAGCCCAAATTTCCGCTGGAGCCCAATTTTCCGAAAAGTTGGAGCCCAATTTTCTGAAAAATCTTGGAGCCCAATTTTCCAGAGCCCAATTTTCCGGACACCAAAATAACCCTTATTTAAAGAGCTTTCGAATGATATATAAATTGTTCAGAAAGGTAGAAAATCAAAAAAGTTATGAATTTTTAAAGACCCCCGTTTTAGCATTGAAAAGAACATCCCTTCTACTCATAATTTTTCTTCCTTACCAATTTATTCTCGTCTTTATTTCCTTCTTCAAGCCCTTCTAATTTCAAATGACTTCTATTTTGTCTATTTTCTGATTTTAAATTTATTAATCCATTAGTAAAATTTTTTGCTTCAGCCATGGGAGTTTCTGCCATATCCTCGTCGTCTTCAGGTTCTGGACTTGTAATTACTGGCAAATCCATTCCTAAGCTAGGTCCATCTAATATTACAGATTCGTCTGGACGGAAGGTTCGAGGATAGCCTGTACAAATGAGAAAAATACATTATGTTTTCATCGGAAAACACAAAAAAACACAAAAACACACAAAAACCGAAAAATACAAAAAATACAAAAACACAAAAATACAAAAACACAAATACAAAAAAACACAAAAATACAAAACACACAAAAACACATTTTACCATTCTCATTCAATATCCACCCAAAGATAGGTGTTCTATCATCATCATCGTCTTCCTCATCCAATCTAAGCAAAGATGATTCGCTTAATTCTAAATCTGACAGCATTGGACAGTCCGATTCAAAAACGGTATAAGTTGCTTGTGAATTGGCCATTAAGTCGATATTGTGGTTTCGAATCTGAAAAAATATTTTGCTTAATTTGAGACTCTAATAGTCAAATAAAGGGCATTTGAGTAATACACACATTCATGTCTACCTTATAGCATTTCCCAAAACCTCTTAGATATCCCAGAAATCCCCTAAAATCTCCCAGATACCCCAAGACCCTCTCGATATTCCAAAAATCTCCTAAATCTCCCAGAAATCCCACACCTTCCCGAGAATCCCCAGATATCCCTAAGCATATTCCTAAGCTCTTTTACCCCATACTCTCCCATATATCACAGCCTCTAAGTTATACCAGTACTCGGGTCTCCTTAAGGATGTGATAAGACAGAGATATTGGGACGACGATTTAAGGAAAAAAAATTTAATAAATTTTCTCTTCCTTGTCCCTATGTCACATTTAATTCGAAAAAAAAATTTCAGAATGATAAAATTAAAAAAAGAAAGGCAATTGTTGCCAGCTAACTAGTAGGTAGTGATCAGTCTCTCTTTTCTATTGACTTTAAATATAAAAAATATATAAAAGTGCAATAAAAATGGGGGAGAGAAGGTTTTTATTTTCGCATTTTTATAATCGGCCAAAGTAATAAAATAAAAGTAGTGAATATAAAAAAAAGTAGTAAATAATCGTTCTTTTCAAAAAAAATTTTTTTTCTTTCTGAAATTAAGGCAACAAAAAATATTTTTATTGACATAAAAGATTTTTTAATACAAATACCAGAATAAATATTCTTAAATATGAAGAGCAAACACACACCAAAAATAAACTTGGAATTATAAAAATAAACCTTAAAATAATGTAAAAATACTAAAGAAAACACAAAAAGACTTAAAAATACAAAAATTAAACTTGAATTATGAAAATAAACACAAAATATAAGAGTAAAAAATACAAACTTAAAAATAGACTGAAATTGAAAAAATAAACTTGAAAAACACAAGAATGAACTTGAAAAAATACAAACTTATAAAAATAAACTTGAAAAAACACAAAAATGAACTTGAAAAAATACATCAATGGCCTTTCTTTTTTAAATTAGTTTATTTATTTAGATTTTTAGTTACATGACCTTGGATTTACATTAAAATTTTTGGAGAAAATAATGTTTTTATTGCGAAAATATCCTTTTATTTTTAATTAGAAAAATGGTCACAGATTTGAATAAAACCCAAAAAGTGGTCAAGCTAGCTGACACAAATTGACTTTAAAAAATGTCCTCACAATTAGAATGCCCCTATATAATGTTCTTATGCTCTTACAAGATGTTCCTAGAATGTCCTAATAATTAGAATGATCTTATAACTAGAATTCCAATTCGAATGTCCTTATAATTGGAATGCCAATTAATTGTCCTTTTAATTGTCCTTATAATCATAATATTCTTATGTCCTTCTAAATAGAATATTTTTACATTCCAGTGTCCTTACAATTAGAATGACCTTATATAATGCCCTTATATCTTACAATCTCCTTACATTATGCCCTTATGAATTGAATGTCCTTATAATTAGAATGTGCGTAGATATCCCTGTCTTTATATGGCGTCCTTATAATTAGAATATACTTATATTTTCCCCTTAATTCCCTACCACATAAGACGAATCAGAATTATTAGAAACAGTAGACATAGACATTAAAGACCAATCCATAGGCATCTGAGGGATTTGAGTTGAAGTTGACGGAATTTCGCTAATATTTCGTTCAATATTTAATGAAGGCATTGCTGATCGAGAAAGTGTCTTTAAATGAAAATAGGAATTTTTTAAAATCTCCTTTCCAACCCTTTCAGCTTTAGCAATAAGTGAAGCTTTTCCCCCTTTCTCTGTTTGTCTTCTCGATGTTTCCATTTGCACTTTATGACAAGGAGCGAAGACACCATGGCCTGGGCGACAGCCAAAATAAAAGGCTCCTAAGAATTGGATTTTAAAAGAAAAACAAAAAAAAATTTTCGAGGAAAAAATTTTTTGGCGACTACAAAATATTTTTTTCTGGTCAGAGAAAAATCTCCTCGTTTCCTATTGTCTCTAATTTATTTTTTCCTTCGGTTAGAGAAAATCTCTCAACTTTCCATTGTCTCTAATTTATTTCCGTTAAATTTACCCTCATGTGTCCCATCATTTTTCCCTACAGGCTGGTCCAATTCTATTCCACAGAAAATTCCTTCCTTGCCAGCAACTTGACCCATATACCGTAAAACACCGCCATAGTGACCATTAACTATCACTCGCTTCCCTAATCCACTTCTTGAGACAATTCCAGAGTCGGGTTGATTCTAAAAATAGAGAATTTAAGTAATTTTTAAATAAAATTGCGTTTTGTACGAAAAAATTTTTTGGCGCACACTCGTACAGAAATTATTTTTAAGTGTGCGCCAAGTTTTATTTAAAAACGCCAAAACTTAACGGTACTCATTTTTAAACTTGAGCATTTTTTAAAACTTGAGCATTAAACTAGATATTAAAACTTGAAAAATAAACTTGAATTAATCCAAGTTTATTTTTTACAGACTTACAAACTTAAAACAGTTTATTTTTAAAAAACTTGAATTTATTCAAGTTTACAAATTTTAAACTTGAATTAATCCAAGTTTATTTTCTACAAACTTAAGTTTATTAAAATTACTCACAGTAATACTCCTATTAGTTGTTGATTTATGCATATTTACAGATAAATCCTTGTTGTTCATTTTTCTTTAAAAATAAATTGAAAAGGGATACTTTTCCAATTTTCTTCTCCTCTCCTTTTTTAAAAATAAAACAACAAAAATGTCAATTCAACTTCATCTAGCCAAGACTTTATCCTCTAATATAGCAAATATAAGGAAATAAAGTAGTGTTTTGTGCCATAGAAAGTGTGGCAAAAAAAGAATGATGAATAAAAGTGAATCGATAAGAAAAAAAAAGAAAATAGAAGAAATATTGCCGGAAAAGGCTAACACTTGGCGGCAAAAGCTTCATTACATTTTTTAAAGTAGTATATAGTGGTGGCCCACCCACAAATTCATCATCACCCATGCATAATAATAAAAACAAAGTGTTTAGAAAAAAATATTTCTAAGCAAATTTGTATATTTTTAAGATTAATCTTGTATTTTTGAGTTTGTTTACTTAAGTGTAATCAAGTTTATTTTTTAATTAAGATTAAGCTTAATTTAAAATTAATAAACCTAAGTTTAATATTTAAAGTTTATTTTTGCAAACTCAATATTGTTATTCAAGTTTATTTTTATAATTTCAAGTTTAATATTTGTATTTTTAAGTTTATTTATTTAATTCAAGTTTATTTAATTAAGTTTAAGTTTGCTCTTAATTGTCAAGTTTAATTATTCAATTCAAGTTTATTTTTGTAGTCAAGTTTATTTTTATGTTTTTAAGTTCATTCTTGTATTCTTAAGTTTATTTTATTTAATTAAGTTTAATTTTATAATCCAAGTTTATTTTTGTTCTAAAAATCTAACAAAAAAACAAAAACTATAAAGAATCAAAAACAAGTTTTACATTTCAAATGCAGTTATAAAATCTCAAATTATTGACATATATTAGCAGAGGCAATGCAAGGCCTATTTCCTGGCACTATAAAGACTTTTGGTCTTTCTATCATTACTGCTGACGAGCGACAAAGGCAAACGCGAAAGGCCTCCACAGAAGCTATTAATGCTGGTGATGGGCTTAAAGGCAAAGAAAGCCATTTACTACCGAGAAAAATTTGTTTTGATGTTAAACGGATAGAGCCGTCTTCCTAAAATTAATTAATTAAAGATGGAAATTAATTTAAAAATTAGAGAATATTAATAAAAATTTAAATATATTTATTTATAATTCAAGTTTATAATTAAAGTTTATTTATTCCAGTCTGCAATTTAGGCGTATTTTTAAGTTCAAGTCTGAAATCCAAGTTTACGTTTTAAAACTTAAGTTCGTAAAACAAGTTTAATTCATTTTTATGATTCAAGTTTATTTTTTAAACTTAAGTTTGCAAACTAAGTTTATTTATAAGTTCAAGTTGTAATTCAGGTTTATTTTTTGTTAGTCAAGTTTGCAATCCAAGTTTACGTTTTAAAACTTACGTTCGTACTTCAAGTTTATTTTTTGATCCAAGTTTATTTTTTAAACTTAAGTTTGCAAACTAAGTTTATTTTTAAATTCAAGTTTGTGATTCAAGTTTATTTTTCTTAATTCAAGTTTATTTTTTATTCAAGTTTGTAATTCAAGTTTACTCTTATATTTCAAGCATATATTAAGTTAATTTCTCCTCACCGTTGTAGAAAATCGAATGCCTGTTTTTGCTGTAAAATTAATTGCTTTAGCCTCCATTTGAATCCGTTCATTCCCCCGCAACCCCAAATCTTCGGCTGTTATATAAATTGATTCATCTATTGGAGATCTCAATTTATTTGTAATAATGTGTCCTGAAGATATTTTTTTGATTCGTCTGTCGATGGAAACGAGCGGGTGACGAGCACTAAACAACACTTTATCTGTCCCTGGTTGTCTAATCTAAAGAAGGGAAAAATTAATTTTTTGTTAGATTCCCTTATATTTTACTTGGAATTGTTTAACCCCTTCAATCTTGCATTCTCCTCCTTGTAAAACAGTTTTTGTCTCATTTCCTGTTTGAATAAGAACACGAGAGCCAAGAATGTCAAGCTTAAAAGGAAAATATTAATTAGATAATGAAAATACAAAAAAAACACATTTGGGATATTTTTTTAATCTAAGTTTGCGATTCAAGTTTATTTTTAAAAAATTGTTTTATAATCAGGTTATATAAGATTAAACTTGAAAACAAAATTGAAAATAAAAAATAAACTTGGCTTAATATATAAAAATAAAAACTTGGAATACTAGTATTACAAACTTAACTCAAAATATAAACTTGAATTACAAACTTGAATATAAAAAAATAAACTTGGATTGTAAAATGTAAAAATAAACTTGGAAAGCTAGTAGGTATTAAAAAATAAACTTGAAAACGTAAACTTAAGTGTAATTACAAACTTGAATATATAAACTAAACTTAAAATAGTATTAAAAAATAAACTTTACAAAAATAAACTTGGATTGTAAAAATAATGTTTTAACCTACATTTACTCCCCTCTGTCCAAGTACTTTACCACTGTTCGCTACAACTTGCCCCAAATGAGTTTGTTCAGCAGAAAAATGAACGGCGGGTTCAGAATAACCATTCTTTGGGTTTGTATAAGAATAAATACGTAAAGAACGCATTCCTTGAGGGGACATTTGTAAAACAAGCACGAGAGAAATGTTGAGCTGAAATAATAAACTTTGAATTTAAAAAATAAAATGGGACTAAAATAGAAATAATGAAAATTCTAAGTACAAGACAAAAACAAAAAAGCCGAACAATTTGTAAACTTAAACTAGAAACCTAAAAATAAAAATAAACTTGGAATAAATTGTAAACTTGATAACTAGAAATACTTGGAATAATTTACAAACTTGAAATAAAAATTAAACCTAAAACTTAAAACTAGAAACTTAAAACTAAAAATAAACTTGACAAGCTTAAAAACAAACTTGGAATAATAAATATAAACTTGTATTAGTTCGTAGACTTGAAAACTAAAAATAAACTTGACAAACTTAGAAATTAAACTTGAAATAATTTACAAACTTGAATATAAAGTTGGTAAACTTGAAAACTAAAAATAAACTTAGAATAAGTTGTAAACTTAAAAACAAAAATAAACTTGACGAGCTTAAAAACAAAACAAACTTGGAATTAGTTTACAAACTTGAATACAAAGTTGGCAAGCTTAAAAACTTAAAATAAACTTGAAATAAGTTGTAAACTTAATACGTTAAAATTAAACTTGAAAAAATATAGTCTTTTAACTAAAAAGCAAGTTTACAAACTTAAAAACTTTAAAAACTTACAATAAGCAATATTAACGCCAACGTAGCAACAACCCCTAACCAAATAAACAACAAAAGTAAAGAATTTCTTCTCAATCCGGCTAATCTAAGGCTTTGTTCATCTTTTCTTTGTCTTGTATTTTTTGAATAAATTTCTGAAGATTTTAGAAAACTGTCAGTTTTATCCTCGCTTTTTAGAGAATCTTCTCTTTCTTCTTCTCCCCCAAATTCTTTTCTGTCTTCATCTTCAGGGGTAGTAGTTGTTGCTAATGAACGTCTCCAATGACGAAAATATTGGGGGGTATACATTTATTTTTGAATTTATTTTTCCCTTACAGAGGTGGGTTGGAATTCCGATTTCCAATTTCCGAAAAAAAATTTTAATTTCTGAGTTCCGACTTTTGAGCCAGTTCCGATTTCCGGCTCTTCTGATTTCCGACACCTCTGACTGTTCCGACCCACCTCTGCTTCCTTACATTATTTGATTGGAGGGAAGATCTCAACTTTATTTTAAAGTTTATTCCAACATTTATTGATTTATTATTTGTTCGAGAATAGGTAGAGTAAACAAACAACTGTTTTGTCTTTCTCAAAAAGGTTGCATTTATTGTGGGGAATTTTTAATAAGAAAAAAACAAACTTGGGAATAAAAAGTTTATTGTTCGAGAATAAACTTCAAATTGCCGGAACCGGACCCAGGTTGATTCTTTCAAGCTAATCCTGGGCTTTTCCGGAGGCGAAAAATTTTCCATTTTTGGGTGTTTAGGGAGCCAGAATTGGCTGTAAAAAGTCAGGATATTATTATAAAATTTTCTCGAAATTGGAACCGGGCTCGGATTTTTAAGATGCGGCTCAGGCTGGGCTAAAAACTTTGAAACGAATTTTATCAAAATATCCGGTTTCCAGGCAATAGGCCCAGGTTCGTCTTTAATTTTCAAAATTATTTTTCTAATTTAAACGAGTAAATTTTATGAAAATAAGTTCCTTTAAGTTTTACAAACTCATTTATAAAAACAAGTTTAAAGCTTAAAAAAGTGTTTAATTTAAAAAATAAATTAAAGGAGAATGTCAATATAAAATTTAAAAATAATTTAGAAAAATAAAGTGAAAAAATTTTTAAAAAATCACAAAATTGGAAGGCATTAAAATTTAAAATAATAATTTAAAAATTAATTTTCAGTCAAAATCATTTCTTCAACAATTTGGTTAATTTTAAAAATTTTTGGTCTTTCTTGTGGGTTAACTTTAATCATTGAAGAAATTAGGGTTTTTATATCATTTGAGAAGCTTGAAAAAAATATAGGGAATTTTTTTAAAAAAAAATTTTTTTACGGTGCAGATGAATTAAAGGAGAGTTTGGCAGATTGAACAGCTAGAGCTACTAAATTTTAAAAAAAATTAAAAAAAAATTTTTTTTACTGGAGAAGGGAATAGAGGGGAAAGAGAAAAAGGAGAGTGAGAGGCTCAAGAATAATTTTTTAATTAAAAAAAAATTTTTTTTTGGAATGGAGAGGAAAGGATGTGAAGGGCTAGAGGGCGTTCTTAAAGAAAAAAAATTAGTTCTCATCAAAAAATTTTTTTAATTTTATTATGGATAGGAGGGGTGAGAGAGAGAGAGAATGAGAGAGACGGAGAGGTGGGGCTAGAGAGGTGGGTTTTTCAAATCTTTTTGAAAAATTTTTAAAAATTAAATTTTAATTAACCACCCCCCCCCTCTCCCCCTCTATTATTTAATTAAAATAAAAAATTCAAAAAAAAAAATTAAACCGCTATCTCCTCGTTCATGTACTTCATCAAAGGGTGAAACAAAATAAGAGAGAGCATAAAATACACAACCAAGTGACTTTAAAAGAAAATTTAAATTAGATTTAAAATAAAAATTAATAAAATGGAAGATCAACGTCAAACCTCGGGACGGAACAGGAGTGACGTAAAAGGGGAGGTGATGTAAAAGGAGCTAGAGTATTTAACGTAATATAAAAGATGACATAGGAGGGGAAGTGATGTTGTAGAGAGCTTCCTAGCTTTAAAAAAATTTTTTGAGGAAGAAGCTCTTAACGCGTTAAAAGTTAAAAGAGAAAGGAATTATAGGAGCTAATGTAAGCACAACTAAAATTCAGAAGCGGAATCCTGCCCCAAAAATCCTGCCCTCCTCCCTATAATTTATAGTAATCCCCATTCTCCTCTCCTCCAAAAAATAAAATAAACCCAAATATCAACAGATTCGTCTATTTCCATTCCAACTTCACAAGTAAACAATTCTGGTGCTCTATAAGGCCTTTAAAAAATTGGAAAAAATTTTTATTCAAAAAAATTAAAAAATTCCAAACATTGTACAATATTGTCCAGCTTCGTCCAACATTTTTCTACTTGTTAAAGCATCTGAAATAATTAAAGGACATTCCATTGCTGAACCAAAATCAATTAATTGAAGTGTATAAAAGTCTTGATGGAACATTAAATTGCCGGGTTTTAAATCTCTAAAAAAATTTTAGTTAAAATTTTTTTGCGGACAAATTTTTGTCCGCAAAAAATTTGCGGACAGAAGATTGCGGACTTTTGTATTTTAACCAGAATTGAACTGGTTGGACGCCCAGGGATGTGCCTAACCTCATTTTAAAAAGCTAACGAAGCATCAAAAAAGGCTAAAGACGAAACTGGGGCACCTTTGGTGGATATCAATTTTTTATTGAACGACTGCCAAGTATTTTTAAAAAATGAAAAAATTTTAACCTGTGAGCTATTGCAGGTTTAGCACTATGCAAATATTCAATAGCTTCGCTAATCTATAATAAATATTAAAATAAATTTTTTGAACAATTTACAACCAAAAATGACAAAACTAAAAAATTTTCAAAAATACCCAAAATGGTCAAAAGGGTAAAAAATTTCATTTTGCCATAAAAACAAAATTGGCCACTTCGTCACAAATTTTTTTAAAGAAACCTGTCTAAAAAATTCAAGCAAAACTTTTCTTTCAAAAAATTGTTTAGTTTGTCGTCGATTAGCCAAATCTTCTTGTAACGATCCACGGCGACAAAAAGGAAAAACCATACAGAATTCTGCAAAAGTTGGATCAACAGAACGGCCCTCCGAAACCCCCAAGAATGGTAAAATGTGTGGTAAATGAGCAAAACGAGTGAGTAGCTTAAAAGAAAATTTATAAAAATTCTATAAAAGAATTAAGAGAAAATTTTGTCCGCAAATATTTGCGGACAAAATTTTGTCCGCAAAAATTTTGCAGACAAAAATTTTTCGAGGACAAATTTTGTAGACTACCTAATTGTATAACACAATGTACCAGATAAATTCAATAGGAAAGTCCTTACATCAGAAATTCCGAAAATTTTCTTGTCCGCAAAAATCAGATTTTGTCCGCAAATATTTTGCGGACAAAATTTTTTAAAAAATAAAATTTCTATAAAAACCTCAATCTCCCTCCTAACACATTTAATTTCATCTTGGCCATGACAGAGAATCTTTTTGATTGCAAATTTTTCGTTGTTTGAAGCTTCCTCTGCCAGGTAAATTTGACTGAATCCTCTAAAAATTAAAGAAATCCTTCATTAAAATTTAAAATAAACCCTGTAGCAATTACTCTTTTTAAGCGTAACAGCTTTCCATCAATCTCAACGTCTACATCTCTACTACTCACACATCCTCCCATCAATTGAAAAAGTTTAAAAAATTAGGAAAAAATAATTTTCTGACAGAAATTTTTGTCCGCAAAAATTTTGCGGACAAAAAATTTCTTAATTTAAAATAATTTTAATGGAAATTAAACCTTTGAAATAAATAAACAGTTTTGAAAAAATTAATTTATGGCACTAAAAAATTTTTTTTACAAAGATTAAAGCAAAATTAATTACAATTAAAGCATATTAATGGGTATAGGTATAAAGAAAATGTTAAAAATGAGCAATTAATTAAAGTAAAATTACAAAAAAAACTTCTCTATGAATCAATTTATAAGGGATATTCAAAAAGCTAACTATCGGAAATCTCGTGGATTAAATTTGGGCTGTCCGCAAACTCTTTTTAAGCGGTCGCAAAAATTTGCGGACAAAAAATTTTTACGCAAAAATCGTCCGCAATTTTTTGCGGATAAACCTTGACTTGAAACCTGGACAATTTTGAGAAAAATTTTGAAATAAAAAGGTGTAGTCTTGGTTATTTACTACTATAAATTTATTTACTTCTAAAAAATTTGCGGACAAAAAATTGTCCGCAAAAATTTTGTCCGCAAAAATTTTGCGGACAAGAAAATTCTTAATTTGAAAAATAACTGTAATGGAATCCCAATTTAAAATAAACTTCCCCAATTTAGAATAGGTAACATAGAGAAGTTAAACTAGAAATTGACTACCATCATAATGTATGTACAAATAAAACATGAAAGACTAGAATTCATCCTTAAAATTTAAATTTTCAAAAAACAATTCATTTTCCAAAAAATTCTTTTTCTCCCCTCCATTATTCTCCTCCCCTCTACTACTCAAATAATTAAAATCAACTTGTTCACTTCCCTCCGTATCACTCAAAAAATCCGAATGAGAAGAGTAACGTTCAGGCTCCAAAATTAGTGGGTAAACAGCAAAAGCGTTCAATTTCTCCTTATCTTCAAAAAATCTTGACCAAATTTGGTTGGGATGTTGAGAATACATTATAGGCAAAAATTCGTCTAGAGTCAACAAATTATTTAGAGGATCTGCTTCAATTAGTTTTTTGGCTCCAGAAAGGCTTATTGCATAGCCTATAGTCCAGTAAGAATAAGATATTGTGCTGAGGTGATAATGACCTTTTAAAAAAATTTAAAAAATTTTTAAAAATTATTTTTGATGACAAAATGACCTTTTTTAGCCACCTAAACATTTTACTTAAACTTTAAAAAAAGATTCCCCAGACGGGGTTCGAACCATGACCCCAAAAGGTTAATAACCTAAAACTAACCAACTTAACTAAATTTTCACCAAAAAATTTTTTTTATCAATTTTTCCTAAATTTTCTAATGCCTAAGTTTACATAAAAATTCGCCTTGCGTCTTGCGACAGAAATATAACATTCAAAAAAAAAAGAAAAATAGCGTAGATATTGTCTCTCCTCTTTTTCCATTATATTTTCTGTTGTAATACTCCAAGCGAAAATTTACTCGAGGCTTGTGATTAAAAGGTAAATGATTTTTTCTAGTCACGAGAAGCCATAAAAGTGATCTCTGTGTTTAACCTTGGACTGAGTCAGGGACTTCGAAAATGCTTAAGGGAAGAGAAGGGGGCATGTCTAAATGGCTATACGATAAAAGAAATTTTTTCCATTCAAAAGAGGTTATCTTATAGCGAAGAAAGAAAATTAAAAAAATTAAAATAATAAAACAAACCTGATACAAAAAATTCTGGATTTCCCTTGTTTCTCTTCCTTCCAAAATAAATAAAATCCCAATCCTCACGTGTCTTCATTAGATCTTGAACCATTTTGTTAAGTCTGAAAAAAATTTTTTTGAATTTTTTAAGGGTTAAAAAATTTTAAAACTTTTTAAAAATATTTTGAAAATCAGTAAAAATCATTCTAGAGTGTAAACACATGTCCCTTCAACTTCTGACCCCCTCAAGGAATCGAACCAATGACATCACCCCCACAAAACCAACAATGCTAACCACCAGACCAAAAAGGCCGTAACGAGTAAAAAAGGCTTGAAACCCTACCCGCTTCCCGACCTATAACTTTGTTCTTTTTTAATCTT
Organism: Meloidogyne arenaria; assembly: GCA_036172955.1. NCBI lineage: Eukaryota > Metazoa > Nematoda > Chromadorea > Rhabditida > Meloidogynidae > Meloidogyne > Meloidogyne arenaria. The sequence continues at coordinate 451,231 of JARQAB010000008.1, forward strand.
TCTGGATAATTTTTTCATAATTAGAAAGCTAAAAATGTCAGCTTTATTTTATATAAAGGGACCGATTGAATCCAATTAAACGATCAAAAATTATAGACCAATAAACCAAGAAAATCGCAGCTGTGCAAAATAAATGGTCACAACTTTTTGCAAAATGCTCAAAATGGTAAAGTCCCTTGGGGAAAAATAATTTAGACATTCTTAGCTTTCGAATGATATCAAAATTATTTGTGTAAGTCAACTATGAACAGAAACCACTAGATCAAAAAGCCGTCTAAATATCCCCTTATGTCAGCCCATAAAAATCATGTCCGTGCTCACTTAAATGGTCACAACTTTTTGGGAAATGCTCATAATGGTAAGGTCTTTTTAGATAAAATAATCTAGACATTCTTAGCTTTCGAATGATACAAAAATTATTTGTGTAAGTCAACTATGAAGAAAGATAGAGGTCCAAATATTCTCTTAGGTCAGCCTCCAAACTACCCCTATTCCTTCTTTAAAATTAAATAAAAAATAAACATTAAAGTTGCATTTTGCGTAAATTTCATGTCATCCTCCAAAACAATCGCTCTATCATATCCATTTGCTACAACATCCTTCCAAACTTTATAATGACTCAAAAAACACCCAATTTCCCCCAACTTCATTGGCCGTCTTTGATGCGGGTCCAAATAACCAGGCAAAAAGTTGAGTGAATCGAGTTGACGTTTTGTCAAATTTTGGCCGTCTACAGCTTCAAAACGTTCAAATTTCATTCCTACAAGTCGCAAAATTTGTGACATTTTGTTTAAACGTTCAGGTCTTCGAGCGAGATTTATGAGGTAAATTTGATCAAAGCCAAACTTGAAAAAAAATTAAAAAAAAAATTCAAAAGAAAGCTAAACCTTTGTCTCGATTGGATACCAATGTGGAAGAACTGATGAAGATGGGAATGGAATTGAACCAGAATCGGAGATGAAATGGGCCAAGAATGTTGAATACTGCAAAAAAGAATTAAAAATGAACTTTGCGGACAAATCCGCAAGTCTAGTCCGCAAATTAAATTCTTTACATATCTTGCTCTTTCAAACTTATTAATGGAAGAAGTCTTGGAGAGTTAAATAAAGTCCTACTTACCCCATGAAAATTAGAAAAATAAAAATCATTTTTGTCCGCAAGTTTTGTCCGCAAATTAAATTTTTTATCATTTCCCTCCTCTCTCATCTAAGCATAATTTAGAAAAATAAAAAAAACAAACTAGAGAAGCATGTTCACCATTTAACCTTGAAGGATACAAAAAATACCCATAATAGAAGTGGTTAGAAAATAAAATTGGAATATTCATTTTATAGGCGGAAGCCGCAAAGACATCTATTGGATCGCCAGAACCTTCATATCCAAGTAAATTGTTCTCTTCAAATGTTAAATAAGAAGAGTCTGGATGTTTTAGATTTATCAAAAGTGGGCCATTGGAATAATAAACCTAAAAATAAAAAATTTTATTTGTCCGCAAAAATTTTTTTGTCCGCAAGTTTTGTCCGCAAAAATTTCTTTGTCCGCAAAATTGATTTTTGCATTTTCATTTCCTATTAAACTTATTTAAATTTGAATTATCTAAAAAATAGAGTCCCCAACCAGATTAAAAAAAGGTTTTGGTCGCATCCTAGAGGAAGGTCTTGATGTTCATACCATTTTTGGGGGTATTGCTTATGCAATCCCTACAACCTTCACACTGTCGCCCACCCAAATTAAAAAAAAGCGTCCGTTAAATTGTGGTTCTCTAGGGTTTGGTCGCATCCTAGAAGAAGTTCCCAACGTCCCAGACTCGTAAAATATTAAAATTAAAAAAATACCCTAACAAAATCCAGCTTTTCCCTCCAAACAAACTCAAAATCCAACTCCAACTCCTGTGCATTATTAACACTTCCTTCCATTGGAGAATCCAAAAAAGGAGTTGTTACAACGGGTAATTCAGCAAAAGAAATTAATTGACGAAGAGAATCACGCAACAAAAAATTGTTGGTGTCCAAAATTAACAAAAAGTTGCAAGATTTGCGACGTCCAAAATTTAAAGAAAACTCTCTCCAATTCTGATTTTCATTTTCTGTTAAGCTAATTGAGAGGTACAATCCTTTGGGGAAGTCTTGAATCCATCTAAAATAAAGAAAAAAATAAGAAAAATGAGAAAAATGAAGAAAAATAAATTTGCGGACTCCGCAAATTTTTGCGGACTCTCCGCAAATTTTATTTTTCCAGTTTTTAAGGATTATTTGGTGGATAATAATAAATAGGAGGCGAATAAACTGAACAAGATGAGGACAAAAAAGAAATAAAAGCAAAAACGGAGTCGTGGACCATTAAAAGCAATTTTAAAAAGTCTGCAAGTTTTGTCGCAAATTATATTTTAACATTTTCCCTAATTTTGAAAAGCCTTATTTGAACAAATTTTGACTAATTTGGCCGAGCAGACTATTTCAATTCTTATAGGAAATGTCCTAAAACCCCAAGAATCTGCAAAAAACTTAAAAATCCGCAAAAAAACCAAAATCCGCAAAATCTACAGAATGTCCGCAAACCGAAAAAAATCCGCAAAAATTAAAAAACCTTATAATCCCACTGTCCTCATTTTCAGCAAAAAAATTAAGATGAATTCTGTCCTTTGGATAACGCCAATCTTCGATTAATCCCATAAAATAAGGCAAAACATGTTCATTTTTGATTAAAATTGAAATACAAAATTTTGGGTAAATTAAATTATAATCTATATTTGATGCTACAGTCTAAAAGAAAAATTTACTTTTTTAATTAAATAAAATCTCATACCATTAAATAATTCCAATAGATCAGCAAGAAGAAAATAAAGTAAATGCTATCCATTTTTAGATGAAAAAAAAGTCCGCAAGTTTTGTCCGCAAAATTTTTTTGTCCGCAAAAATTTTTTTCTGCTATTTTTTAGAATTTAATGTCCGCAAGTTTTGTCCGCAAAAAAATTCTTTCACGAAAAATATTTACTATAAATTTGCAGAATTTTTAGGCCTGAAAAATATTTTTAAATGAAAAATTATAAATAAACAGAAGATATTTATAGTATATTGACTCATTATAAAACAACAATTGTTTATAATGGATAGACCAAAAATCAATTTTATTATTATATTTTAAAAGTGGATAAATATGTTCACTATTTTAAGGGTATAAGCAAAGCTATTTTAACAGGGACACGCCCAAGTAGGCGCGCGGCCATAACGGCGCAAAGCCATAACTAGCCGGAAATTTTCTGGACCTTAACAATTTCGGTACCAATCTCTTTATCTCGATCAGAGGAATCGTTTAATACTAAATTTGGTAAGATTCGGAAATCTTGAAGCAAGTTATGGCTTTGCGCCGTTATGGCCGCGCGCCGGGCTGTACCCATTTTAATAAGCCTGAAACATTTATTTTATGTGAGACTCTAATGTTCATTTTTCAATTTATTATAAAGCACTAAAGTCGTGGCTGGGGATGACTGAGTCCCGAAAACCAAGTTCTGAGTCATTGGCTTTGGTGTGATATTGAGCCACTAAAAAATGGGAGGATATGTTGGATTTGTTGGATTGGGTTCTATGGGTGGGCGTATGGCCAGAAACTTGCTAACTAAAAACATTCGATTAACTGTATTCGATAACAACAAAGAAAAGCTTTTGGAATTTAAAGAAAAGGGTTCTAATATTTGTTCTAGTGCAGCAGAATTAGCTTCAAAATGTGAAAAAATATTTACAATGCTTCCAAATGGGGAAGATGTGCTTTCATTGTATACAGAAAAAGAAGGAATTATGGAGTATTTATTTTGTTTGTTTTCCGGAAAAGTTTTCCGGAAGAATTGTAAAAAGTTTCAGAATTGTAAATGTTTCCGGAAAAAGTTTCAGAATTGTAAATGTTTCCGGAAAAAGTTTCAGAATTGTAAATGTTTCCGGAAAAAGTTTCAGAATTGTAAATGTTTCCGGAAAAAGTTTCAGAATTGTAAATGTTTCCGGAAAAAGTTTCAGAATTGTAAATGTTTCCGGAAAAAGTTTCAGAATTGTAAATGTTTCCGGAAAAAGTTTCAGAATTGTAAATGTTTCCGGAAAAAGTTTCAGAATTGTAAATGTTTCCGGAAAAAGTTTCAGAATTGTAAATGTTTCCGGAAAAAGTTTCAGAATTGTAAATGTTTCCGGAAAAAGTTTCAGAATTGTAAATGTTTCCGGAAAAACTAGTTAATAAATTAAGAGTTTCCGGAAAACTTGGGAAAAGAATTTATCAAGGAAAGTTGTAAATGTTTCCGGAAAAGTTTCAGAGTTGTAGAAGCTTCCGGAAAGGATTTATAATAATTGTATAATTCCGGAATTATCTTTCTATAAATTGTAAAAAGTTTCCGGAATTGTTTCAGAATTTATTTTAAACAGAACGCTTCAACAAAACACTCTATGCGTTGATTGTAGCACTATCGATCAAGCAACTTCTATTCAACTTTCTGAACTTGTACAGACTAAAAAAGCAAAATTTTTAGATGCCCCTGTATCTGGGGGAGTTTTAGGTTTCTTAAAAAAATATTTTTGCTTCAACAAAATTTTTTGCTTTAAAAAAATTTTTTTGCTTCAGAAAAAATTTTTTGCTTCAGAAAAATATTTTGCTTCAAGAATTTTTTTTTGCTTCAAAAAATTTTTTGCTTCAAAAAAAATTTTTTGAAAAAAAAAACAAAAAAAATTTTTTGCTTCAAAAAAATTTTTCAAAAAATTTTTTGCTTCAACAAATATTTTTTGCCTCATGTTTCAATTTTAATTTGTAGGTGCAGAAAAGGCTACCTTAACATTCATGATTGGGGGTGATTTGAATGATATTAAAAGAGCACAATATTTATTTGAATTAATGGGGAAGAATATAGGTTTATTTTGAAGAATATGGGTTTATTTAAGTGTTTTTTAAAGTCCATTGTGGAAAAGTCGGAAGTGGACAGGTTACCAAACTTTGTAATAATATGCTTCTTGCTTCTCAAATGATTGCTTTGGCAGAGATTATGAATATGGGGGAAAAGTATACTTTTAATTAATTAAATTGGGAATGTGAAGCATGCTTCAAAGAATCTGAAGCATGCTTCTAAGAACCTGAAGCATGCTTCTACTAATTTGGATTATGTTTCTAATAATCTGAAGCATGCTAATACTGACTTGAAGCATGCTTCTAATGACATGAAGCATGCTTCTGATGACATGAAGCACTACTCTGATTATATGAAACATGTTTTTAGTGAACATGAAGCATGCTTCGTATTCACTAGAATTATCTGGAGCATGTTTCAAAAATTCCAAACTAGCTTCAAAATACTTGAAACATGTTTTAAAAATTCTGAGCATGATTTCAAAAACCTGAAGCATGCTTCATAAATTTCTGAAGCTTTAACGTTCACTTAACAAAAACAATCTTTATTATTTTTTACAGACTTGGATTGGATCCACAAGTCCTAACATCAGTAATCAATTCCAGTTCTGGACGTTGCTGGGCCAGTGACACCTACAACCCTGTTCCAGGTGTAATTCCATGCACTCCTGCTTCTAATAATTTTGAGCCTGGTTTTACTTGCACATTAATGGCTAAGGTTTCTTTATATTTCTAATGGGATAAATACCAAAAAGGCCAACTCTGTTGATCAAGTGACCTTAAATGTCAACTCCAAATATTTGGGCGGATATAGAGGGATATTGTGATTAAAGGTGTCTGAGGGGCATACGACGAAAATCCTCTGGTGCAGCAGCAGCCAACATATTCATGATTTTGATCCCCTCTATACGTCCAAATAGTTAGAGTTGACCTTGTTGGGAATTGACCTTTTTGGGGTTGACCTATAGGGTTATTTGATCACTAGAAAGTTGACCCTTTTGGAGGTTGACCTTCTTCGTGTTGAGAGGTTTTAATGATTTTTTCTTTTAATTCTGAAGGATTTATCGCTCGCCCAAAACTTGTCAACTCGAAATAAAATTCCAATACCTATGGGATCGCTAGCACATCAATTTTATCTTTATCTCCTAAATAACCCCGACTACGCGTCCAAAGACTTTTCGGTCATTTACAAATTTTTTAAAGAAAATTGGAAGAATTGAAACAACAAATTTTGTATTTTCTTGTATTTATTTGTTTAAAAGATTTTTTTATTGACTTACTAATTCACTTAAAATATTTTCTAATTGGGTAAAATTTATTAATAATTTACTCTTTTTGCCGATTAAATATGCATTAGAAATTTGCATTTTTTATTTTTTGGGACACGCCCAAAACGGCGCAAAGCCATAACGGCGCAAAGCCATAACTTACTTCAAGCTTTCCTGATTTTACCAAATTTGATATTAAACTATTCCTCTCATCGAGCTAAGGAGATTGCTATCAAAAAAGATAAGGGCAGGTCATTTTCTACCAAGTTATGGCTTTGCGCCGTAATAGCCGCGCGCCGTTTTGGGCTGTTTTATTTCATCCATAATTTTTTAGAAACCTTGAAATCGATCGGCCTCGAATTTAATTTGTCAATTTGAGAAGAGGATCATTGAGTCCCTATGAATTATGAATAATTCTGTCAACAATGGGGATGGATTCCCACTTGTACAAAATACACAGCAGCAAGCTTCAACAGATCCGTGTGCTCAACTTGTTCATATTTTGATGTGTTATCATCAGGTTTTTAATTTTTAAGTTGTGTTTATTTTTTTGGCGTTTCTAGTGGCTTTCTTAAAGGTCTCCTTTGACAGCTCAAAATTTGGTTTTGCATTTTCGGCGTCATCCCTCCCTTCTGGCCCAATTTTTGTCTTCTGTTTAGGCATTTTTGTTGGGCCTTGAAAAGCCAAATTGATAGCTAGTCATTAGTCTTCATGGTCTTAAATTTTTTTATTGCCTTTCAGGGTGGCGATGACCCCGAATTCATCCACAAGGCCATCGAAAGTTTGGTTAAAAAACTTAAAGACAGGCGCGAGCAATTGTTTGGTTTTTACTTTTTAACTCTAATTTTGTTTGATTTTAGAGATGCCCTAATTTCTGCTGTAACTTCTGCTGGAAAGCAGCCCTCCGGTTGTGTTGCTATTCACGTTTTTTTCTTAATTTTTATTCAATTTATTAAACTAATTTTTTATAGAGATCACTGGACGGCCGTTTACAAGTTGCTGGACGGAAAGGAGTCCCAAATGTTGTGTATGCAAGGATTTGGAGGTGGCCAAATGTGAATAAATCAGGTTATTTAGAAAGGTCATTTTCTGGAATAAAATTCGGCCCTATCCCAAAAGAAGGGCGAAATCGTTTTTTTCCTTACCTGTAAGGAAAGGAAAAATGGATGGAGACAGACAAACACACGGATGGACACGAAACACTGACGGACACGGACAGACAAAACACGGACGGAAATGCTTTAGAAATTGATGTCCGTCCGCGTTTTGTCTGTCCGAGTCATTTTTTCAGTTTCCATTTTCCCCCAGTTTTCCTTTCCTTGCAGGTAATGAAAAAAAAACGATTCCGCCCTTCTTGGGATAGAGTCAAAAATTCTTTGTGATTAAATTTATGTCAAAACGCGACCCAGGGATTCACTAGAGTGCGACATTATCGCAAATCAAAAGCCCCATAATGGGATTTTCTTTTGTTGAACAAAAATAAACCTCTGGAGTAATCTATGGTTGTCGCGTGAAACTCGGGTTTCTGAGGCGGGGTCCCGTAAAATCCCCTTCTATGATGCGTTCAAGGAATCATTTTAACCGTTTTATTAAATTCACTCTTTTTACCCTTAGAATTGGTCAAATTGCCTGCCTGTCAAACTCCAACAAACCATCCAGATTTAATTTGTATAAATCCGTATCATTATGATCGTGTGGTTTCTTACGGTTTTTTTAAATTTTTTTAATAAAAATTTCAAAATTAAAAAATTTTAAAGAGCTTTCTTCATTGCAAATGGACCCTCTTCCTCCTATTAATTCAACTCAACATATTTTAACAAATTTGGATGGCCCTTCCTCCTCCCAACAAAATTTGGAAAACTCTGTTTTTACTGAACAAAAATGTCAAGTCATCACTCATTTGGCTACAGAAAATCAATTAATTGGGAATGAATTGAATTTTTATTCGAATGAACAGGTTTTCTATTTTTTTTCTTTTTTTTTTACCGGACAGACCCTTTTTCCGGGACACGCCCAAGTAGGCGCGCGGCCAGGTAGGCGCAAAGCCATAACTAGCTGGAAAATTTCTGGCCCTTAACAATTTTGTTACCAATCTCTTTAGCTCAATGAAAGGAATTGTTTAATACTAAATTTGGTAGGATTCGGGGATCTTGAAGCAAGTTATGACTTTGCGCCTACCTGGCCGCGCGCCTACTTGGGCTTTACCCACTTTTTTCCTCCCCAATTTTTCCCTATATTTTTGCAGAATAGTCAGACTTCTTCCTTTCTTCCACCCAAATTGCCTTTCTAATTTTTGCTTACAATCAAACAAAAATGATAATATTTAATTTTATACAAGTGCAAGTACATGCCTAAAAACAAGTAAAAAGAGGAAAAATATAGGGGAAAATTGGGGAGGAAAAAGGGGGTCTATCCGGTTCTATAAATATTAACCGTTTTCTCTTTTAATAAAAATTGTTGGTTTAGTTGGTGTTTTTGGTCAATTTTGTAGCCAATTGTTGGGTTAGAGGTTCGAACCCCACTCACTGAAATTAATTTTAAATGTCCCTAAAAACCAAATTTTTATTGGAAAGTAGGTATCATTCGACCAAGCTCGAAGAGCTGTTTCGAATGATTTATAATAAACTATATATCATTCAAAAAAAGCTCAAAATGGTCAGGGAAACGAGAAAAAAGGGAGCGAATTCCAAACTATTACCGAAAGTTATCAAAAAATATTTAAAAAATTAAAGAAAAAATTTTTTTAGTGGCAGTCTTCTCCTTTTGAAACGTGTAGCAACATTTCTGGGCATTGTATTTAATTTTTGAATTAATTTTTAAAAAATTATTTTTTAAGGTAATATGAGTGGCTTATACCCGCAAAGTAATGCTCCAAAATATTGGTGTTCTATAACCTATTTTGAATTAGACACGCAAGTTGGGGAAACATTTAAAGCTCCATGGAATATGTCAAATATTTATGTTGATGGAGGTTTTTTTAATTTTTTCTAACAATAAGTGGTAGGGAAAGGGTTTATTTTGACTCTTGAGCGCTGCAAAAATTGATTTTAGTTCCCTAATGAGGTCCGAAATGTACGGCGACACGGATTCTGTAAGCTTGGTCCTATGGATCCAAAAGTACTCTTGTCGCTAAAAATGCGTGATTTTGAGATGAGATTAGGTCTATGCCGCTCACTTGTTTTACTTAAGATAGGGAATTTGGTACTTTGTTCATATCCCGCCCCCCACCCCTATTTGAGTCTCAGATTAATTTTCATTTGCTGTCAATCATTTATTTTCCTCCTTTTTTAATGCCAATCATTTTCTTCCCTCAAATATAGGACACCCAAAAGGGCGCGCGGCAATAACGGCGCAAAGCCATAACTTGCTGGAATATTTTTGACCCTTGACAGTTTTGTTATCAATCTCTTTAGCTCGATAAAAGGAATCGTTTAATATTAATTTTTGTAAGGTTTCAAAATCTTTAAGCAAGTTATGGCTTTGCGCGTTATTGCCGCGCGCCCTTTTGGGTGTCCTATATTTGAGGGAAGAAAATGATTGGCATTAAAAAAGGAGGAAAATAAATGATTGACAGCAAAGAAGGAAAATTAATCTGAGACTCAAATAGGGGTGGGGGGCGGGATATGAACAAAGTCAAAGATTCCAAGATTGGAATCTTTGAAATAAGTTATCTTGACACTTTTCTATTCCCGAACCTAACTTAGAAATCGATAAATTATTGTCCTCATTTTCTGCTAATAAGGCTAAAATCTGCCGATAAGGCTAAAAGTTACTGCGCCGGGAAAAGTAGGTGTTTATCCTATTGGAAAAATATGGGGGAACCGATTCATCCTTAATCTGTCTGAAAACTAGAGTTCGAACTTTTCAATTTGCCTAGCCTGGTATCTGGGTTTTTTTTTTCCATTCGGACCTGGCATGATTTTCCGAGCTAAAACCCCGGGAACCCCGAAAAACGGATTTTATCAAAATACCCGGTTTCCGGGCTACCAGGCCCGGAAACCGGGTTCCGGTAGCCCGGCATGGGTTCGAACTCTATTGAAAACCCCAAGAAAAATTTTTTTTATTTTCCAGGAATGGATCCAAACGGATCAGAAAATGGACGTTTCTGTTTGGGAGCACTTTCAAATGTTCATAGAAGTGAATCTTCAGAAAAGGCTAGATTACATATTGGAAAAGGAATTCGTTTACAAATAATTGATTCAATAAATTCTGAGGATTGTAATATATTTGTTGAATGTTGTTCTCAAAAAGGAATATTTGTTAAAAGTTGCTTTCTTGATTTTCAAAATGGATTGGGCTATGGAAATGCTGTACATAAATTTTGTTTTGGGGCTGTTAGAAAGGTTTTAATTTTTATAAAAATTTTTTTTTGAAAATTAGTGAACTTGGGGGGTTATCGCATAGTTGAGAGAAAAAAACAGTTCAGATTTCAGGTCATGTTTTGGGGTTTTCACATTCTTATCGGTATGTGTAATGTGGTGATGTTGTCAGTGATGTTGCTTGTTTTTGCCTTCTATTTTTAACTGGGTTCCTTTCTTTGACTTTTCCATATTTTAAAAATTTGTTACTTTTGTTAAGACTTCCAAAAGTTGATGTTTTTCTTATTTTGTTTAATGGGGTTTTGGTGAACTTTGAGGTGGACTCATTATCAGCATTTTGGACTTTAAGAATGCTTCTTAAAAAAAGTGGGGTGGAAGCACCTACCAATAACTGTTAGGGGGTCGCAAGGTCGATGCCTGCCTGGGGCTAAACTTTTACCTCCCTCTCTTATTCTCTCTCTTATACTTAAAAATTTGTTTAACTTTTTATTCTCGGTATTTTAACAAATTCTTCTTCTTTAGGTTTTTAATCTTAAATGGGCCTATACAGAAATGGTTGAGAAAAAGCGAAGAGCAAATATGGCAGGTTTATTAGAATAAATTAATTTTTTTTTGAATTTTTTCAATTTTTAGCAAGGGTAAAAGCCTATGCAGTAGCTGGTATTGCCCCTCAAAATGGTTTGGTTCAAGATTCTGGTACAGGTGTAGATGATCTTAGAGCGGTATATATTTTTAAATTGGGGATTATTGGCAGGTTTATTCAATTAATTCTAGGATTGGGGAGCTTATAATTTGCGAGCTTCAAGAATATTTTGGGAGCTTTAATAAATAAATTGGGGAGCTTTAAGAATTTTAGAACTCATACCTTTTTTTGACTAATCCCCCCACTGCTTTGAAAGTTTCGACCTCGACGACTTCAATAATTTTCATGTGACATTAACCTTTAGTGATCTGATTTCTCTAATTATGTTTATTCTTAAGAATTCTTGGAGAAATATTAAATAAATTTTTAGGCTTGATCAATTATTTGGGGTCAATTATTGTCTTTTTTCCATTTCTTTGGGCAAGAATAGACATTTTTTCCGGCTAAATCCCTATGTCTCCAAACCTTTTTTTCTTCAGGCAGGAATTGGTTTACCTTAAAAATGGTCGACTTTCTCGCTTGCATGTGCTTTTTCTTTAGTTTTTCCCTTATTAATCCCCAACATTTCAAAAATAAATCTTTTTTAATTAAAAAATTTTTTTAATCCTTTCTTTCTTCAATTTTTTTCTTCTTAAAAATTAGACTTGCTGTACAATTGCCATAAGTTTTGTAAAAGGATGGGGAATTGGTTATCCACGTTCAAACATTAAAGAAACTCCTTGTTGGATTGAGGTTTATTTTTTTTAATTATTTTTAAATTTTCTAAAAAATTTTTTTTTAAAGATTCAACTTTTTCGCCCTCTTCAATTGCTTAATGAATTGCTTTCTTCCAATTGAAAGAATGAAAAGTTTTTTTACCAAAAAAATATTGGGTATACTTAAAAAGTATTTATTTATTATTTTGCCAGGTTTTTATTAATTTTTCTTTTATTTTTTAATTTTAATTTAAAAAATGGTACTATGCGTTTATATCCCCCCACGTCCGCAAGTTTGTCCGCACTTTTTCTTTCTTCTTTCTCCTCTCATAAGGATTAAAAATGGTAAGTATTAATAAACCCACAATTTCTTTTCTCCTCCTTGCTTCTTTTCTCATAAATATTAAGAATGGTCAAGTAAAAATAAAGCTCAAGAATTTTTCTTGTAGATTCTAAAAAACGTCAAATACGATAAAGTATCATTCATATAAAATGACAATCAGTCCAAAAAATCCGAGTCGGTCCAAAACGGACCGACTCGGATCGAACTATCGAGTTGGGCCGATGATATTTGGCACGGAAAACCCTTGGACATAACAATATCACTCCAATCTAACAATGATTTTAAAATGAATCTTTTTAAAAAAAGGTCCGAACAAGACTCGTACGGCACGACTCGATAAAAATAAGGCTTGAAAAAAAGACTAGACCGACGGCCGACACGAAAATAGCAACCCTATTTATGAGAAAAGAAGTAAGGAGAAGAAAAAGAAAATGTGGGTTTATTAACTTGACCATTTCTAATCTTTATGAGAGGAAAAAGAAGAAAGAAGGAAAAAGTGCGGACAAACTTTTGCGGACATGGGGGGATATAAACGCATAGTACCTAAAAAATTCGCAAAAAAAATTTCGGCCTTATATTATTCTAATATTAGCCCAGATGTCTAATCTCTATAAAATAATTTTGCTTTTTTCTGATACTTTTCCGTTATCGTCTCCTTAGTTTCCTTCCTTTTTCGTTTCTCCAGAATAGGGTTAACAGGCGTTATTGGTATTCTTGATTTAATATTTGTATTATTTGTGAATTTAAAAACAAATTTTGGTACTGATTCAATAGCAGGATTGGCCAAAATGTTTATAGGATTGGCCTGTTTTTTAATACCGATTAATCATATCTGCTCTCGATTTTGAAAATGGGATATGTTACTGAATAGGTATTGTTTTCTTTATTCTTTTAACTCGGAATCGGAAATGACGAAGGTGCCGGAAATCGGAAGGAAAAAATGCAAGAAGTCGGAAATCGGAATTCCGATTCACCTCTGCTAGGAATGAATTATATTGCTCACAATCACCTATATTCTGGAGAAAGTAAAAAATAAAAAAAAGTGAGGGTGAGGGAGAATAACGGAAAAGTATACTCTCTTTTTTTTATATTTGTACATTAAATTTTTGTTTAAAAAAATTTTTTGTTTTTTAATAAAAAAAATAAAAAATTTTTTTTAAATTTCTGATATGTAAATATTCAATTATATTTAAAAATTCTTTTTTTTCATAATTTTTATTTTATTTTTCAGTTAAAAAAATTTTTTTTTTAATTTTTAAAAGAAAAAAAATGGATGACCAACAACAGCAACAACAAATAAATACAACAAATTCTTCTCACCAAATTTTATCTCCACCAAATACAACAACTACAGCCTATACACAATTAAGAAGTGTTGTAGCCCCACAACAAACATCATCAACAACTACTACTGCAGCGACAAATTTTTCTCCTTTACAGCAACAATTGGGAGGAAATGAACAAAGTTTTGGACAATCACAACAACAGACACAGCAACAATTAAATAATAAAAAAATTATTTATTCTCCACAACATAACAAACAGCAACAAAATTGGATGAAGGTTTTGAAAATTTAAATAAAAAATTGTCAAAATTTTTTGTATGAGGATTGTGGGTGGATTGTGTTTCTATCCAAATAAAATTTTGAAAACGCTACCTAAACCCCAATTCAACTCTTTTTCAACCTTTCCCCGTCCTGATGGGAACATGGCCAGGAAATCTTAGGGTAACAACTTGTAGGATAAATGGGGGTATTTTTAATTTGTTTTTGAATTTTTACAAATTTTGTTTGGTATCAGAAATTGTTTTTCTAATCTCCCCCCACCAAAAATAATAAAAGAAATCATTTTCTGATATGTTACCTCCTCCCATGTCACTTTTCTTCAAACTTCACCTCAAAATTCGGTCCTAAAAGTGGTGTGTTTCACCTTGATTTAACTCCCCCTCATACATCAAATTTCCTCCAGTTAAAATCGAGGTGCGAAGAGTGTTAGAAGCTTTCCCCACCAAAAAATAGTAAAAGAAAATTTTAATATGTTACCCCCTCCCAATGTCACTTTTCTTCAAACTTCACCTCAAAATTCGGTCCTAAGAGGTGTATTTCACCTTGATTCAACTCCCCCACATACATCAATTTCCCTCATCAGTTAAAATCGAGGTGCTTAAGGGTATTATAATTTAGAGAGGCTTTAATTTTGTAATAATTACTTTAATATTTTCAGAATCCAAGTCCTTCAATGGCAGCACCCCCAACTCCCCACCATCACTACCAACAACAATCACAACAACAACAACAACAATTTATTCCTTTGCATCATTCACAATCCGAACATTCAATTTTACAACACAATTCGCCTACAATTTTACAACAATTAAATTCTGCTCCGTTGGCTACAACAAATGTTTCTACAACATCCTCTCCTTCAAATGAAAGCATTGACCAACAACGTCAACAACAACAAATTTCGAATAAACAAAATTATATTCAGGTGTGTTTTTAATGTTTCTTTTCAATCAAAACAAATGTTTTTAAAAAATAAAAACAAATGTTTTCCTTAATCAAAACATGTTTGTAAATATAAAACATGTTTCTCTTCAGAATGTTTTTAAGGAAACAAAAACATGTTTTTTTCAATTAAAACATGTTTTTAAAAATAAAAACAAATGTTTTATTTAATCTTAAAAACAACATATTTTTAATGTTTTTACCAGCCAAAACAAATGTTTTTAAAAATATGAACAAACAAAAACGAATGTTTTATTTAATTTTAGCAACAACAATTTCAACAGAAACATCGTCAAATAGAAATGTTGTATCCTCAAAACAACAATAGAAACATTCCTCTCCAACACGAAACTTCTGAAACTCCAACAGATATTGGAAACGGTGGAAACATTGTTTTACAATTGCAACAAAACACGCAACAACAAAATTATCCTTCAAGTTCGTCAGGGCCTATTCGTATAAAACAAACAAAGTTTGTAATTATGAACTTAATAAACATGGGAAAAACATCCATTAAAACATTTGTATAAAACATTGAAACATTAAAACATTTAAAACAAAAACATGAGAAAAACACCCATTAAAACATTTAGAAAAACATATTGTTTTTAAAACTTTAAAGTTTACAACTCAAATATATATGTTGTTAAACTTTTATTAAAACTTGTTTTAATAAGGATGTTTTGTTTTTAATACAACTTGTTTTAATAAACTTGATTTAAACTTGTTTTAACAACTTATCTTAAAACTTGTTTTTATCATCAAAACTTGTTTATTAGATGTTTGTCTATAAATGTTTTTTTGTTTTTATTAATAAAACATTTTTAGCAACAACAATCCCTTAAACATTCAACAACATAATTCGTCTTTTGTTTCTCTCTCCCAACAACAACAACAACAACATCCACCACCACAACAACATCAACGTATTCTTATTCATCACCAAAACAATCCTTTAATGACATCACCAGATCAACTAACAACATCAACAATAAATCCAACAAACATTCATCCTCAACAACACCCCCAACAACAACAACCTATACATTCTTCTTATATTGGTTCACAACGTTTTGCTATGTCTGTTTTAAATGATATGGATACACAAAGTTTATCTCCAAAAACAAAATATAGAGAATTAAAGAAGAAATTTAAATTTTTGGTTTATGTAAGTTTAAAAAAAATTTTTTTAATTGGAGTTTTTGTGTTAAACATCGCTATAAGCTACAATTTTTGAATTTTGGTTGACCACGGTTTGGGTGAGATACCTAAACGAAATTTTTGAGAGAGGGATACTCTATTTAAGATAGCCCCAAGTGTGTATAACAGGGCGGGCGAAATCTAGAAATAAAAAGCGGAATGCGAAACTTTTCGCGCTGAAAAATGTGAAATATGCAAAATTAGCCCACCACATATGTATTTTCTTTTTTCCCAAATATTAAATATCCCTTTATTTAAAATACGTTTCTCTTTTTTATATGTGGTTGTCCACTAGTTGAAGTTGGGTAACAGAGGTGTGCCGAAACAGATTTTAAAAAGCGAAAGGCGAAAACCCCAAAAATAAAATTGGCCGTAAAACGGAAGCCGAAAACGGCCCTAAACTCCTGATAAGTCTCCCTAAATGATACCTTCTATTTAAAATACACCCCATTTTAAGATACGATTTTTCCAGTCACATGGGTATATCTTATAGGGAGGCCTTCGACTTTATATTTTTTCTCTTAAAAAAATTTTTTTTAAAAAAGGAGAATGAATATTATCAAGAAGAATTACGTAATTTACAGCGTAAACTACTCAAATTATCTAGAGATAAAAATTTTTTGCTTGATAGACTTGGACAACATGAAAATTTGAGTGAATCTAGTGACGATTCTGATACCTCTACGAAAACTTTGGATGATAAAGGGATCCCTAAACCTAAACGGTAAAGAGATTTTTTGTGTTGTAATTGTCCTTAGATTGTTCTTAGTCTAACAAGACAATCTGACAACAAATTTAGGGGCAAATAAGAAATATTAAAAAAAAGACAAATTTCTTACTTGTTCTTAGTAGAGATCGGTCTGGATCTGGATCCTGTCTGGATTTTTCCTGGATCCAGAGTCCAGATCCAGGCATTTTTTGATCTTCATAGATTTTTTCTGTATCTCAAAAATCCAGTCCAGGTTACTAACCTAAATCCAGATCCAGTCTTTTTGAAAATATCGATCTCTAGTTCTTAGATTTGTCCTTAGATTTCTCATTAAATTTATTCTTAAAATTTCCTTCAAAAATTATTTTTCTAATTATTTTTTTCAGAAAACGTCCTTCACAAGCAAGAAAAAGACCAGCACCAAATACAACAACGACATCAAATTCATTAGCAAATAACACTTCACAAAAGCGTAAGACTGGGGGTGGAGGTGCTGCTAGGAAGAAAGGTATAAATTAGTGTTGTTAAGGGCAGGTTAATTTTTGCCTGTGTTGCACTTTCTAATTCTCTATTTAGCCATCACATGCGGAATTAACTGGTCCCCAGAGGTGGGTCGGAACAGTCAGAGGTGTCGGAAATCGGAACTAGCTCGAAAGTCGGGAATCAGAAGGAAAAACATTGGGAATCGAAATTAAGACCCACCTCTGCCGGTCACCAACAACCCTAATATTAATGACTGGGTGTAATAATTTAGAGATATTTCTGATTTTAATTTAAACAAATTTTCAGAGGAAACAGATAAAAATATTCAAAAAACAGAAAAAGAAGAAAATCAACAACAAGAACAACAAAAAATTGAAATAATAAAAAAAGGTGAAGGAGAAACAATTAATATAATTGGAACAAATATAGTAAGCAGCAGCAGTAGTGGAGGAGGAGGAGGAATTAATAATTTAAATAATGACCAACAACAACAAATTTCACCTCCACAGCAACAACAACAAAAGAGACAAAAAGTTGAATTAAAAGAAGAACAATTGGAAAATAATAATTGTGTTTTTGAAAATGTTACAAGTACAAGTAATAGTGGATTAAATGAAGGGAGATGGATTGGAAAATATTGAGAGTTTAGAAAAAAATTTTTTGCATTTTTTATGATTTTTTAATGAATTTTGGACAGGATACTATTTTTTTATTTTTATCTAAGATGTTTTAATGTTCAGAAAACATTGAAAAAACAAGTTTATAAAATAAAACAAGTTTTTACAAACCTAGTAAAAACATTTTACAAACTTAAGTTTTTTCATTTTCAAGTTTTAAATTAAAACTTGTTTTACAAACCTATTAAAAACATTTCAAACTTGTTTTCTTATTTTTAAGTTTAAAACTTGAACAAATTAAAACTTGTTTCTACAAACTTTGCAAAAACATTTTTTGTTTTGTTAGTTTGTTTTTACTTAAAAACTTGTTTTTATTAAGCATGTCTATTTACAATTCTAATTGTAAAACCATTGTTTTAAAAACATTGTTTTTTGAGCATTATTCTTCTAGTTTAAATTTTGTATTATTTTTTCATTTTTTACTAAATATAAATATTTTTAAAATTATTCTTTTAAATTTATAAAACAGTTTTTAATTTCTTTTATATTTTCAAATTCCTTTAATTATTTTAAATAATTCCAAAGTTTTTACTAATGCCTGCAAAACAACTAACACTTATTGAATTGTTCTCAAAATCTGCTAGGAAGGAAAATGTTGGAAATAAACGTGTTGTGGCTTGTCGTTCAACTGGAGATTCTCCAGAACGAAAAAGGCTAGATTTTTTAAGTTTATATATTTATTGTAAAAGTCCTCTTTACAAACATTAATCTTTCCTGTCAGTTATGTTTGTTAAAACTTATTTTACAAATTCATTTATTTTCTATTAGGGTTGTAAACTTGACTAAATTTTTATAAAAGCTTGTTTTACAATTATGATAAAATTTGTTAAACTTGTTTTACAAACTTAAAAACATTTCAAACTTGTTTTCTTATTTTCAAGTTTTTAATCAAGTTTTAATTGCAACATGTTTTACAAACTTGACAAATTTATTATTAAACCTGTGTTTTATTAAAACTTGTTTTTCTTAAGTCTACAAATAAAGCTTATTATTTTTATATATTTTTAGACTTCCTCCAATAAAACTTAATGTTGAAAATATTCATTCAGACACTTCAACACCTTTTGTTAATATTCTTAAAGAACAAAATCAGCAATTACCAGAACAACTAGATTCAATTTTTTGTAATTTAGTAGAACCTGAATGGAGGAAATTGTTAACAGCAGAATTGAAAAAGGAATATATTAAATCAATTCATCAATTTTTGATTAGCCAATATGAAAAGGTGTTTTTTAAAATTTTATTTTACAATTTTAAAATTTTATTTTACTAAAGGTTTTATTAAAACTTATTAAAAATGTTTCTCAAAAACATCTTACAAACATGTTTTGCGGAAACTTTATCTTTTAAGTTTGCGAACTTAGAACTTGTTTAACAAACCTAAACATAAAGTTTTAATAAACATACAAACATGTATCAAAACTTAGTTTCTTTAGAATTTACAAACATATTTATTTTGTTTGTTAAAACATGTTTAAATTTATTTTGTTTGCGAACTTGTTTAACAAACCTAAACATAATGTTTTAATAAACTTACAAACATGTTTTATCAAAACCTAGTTTCTTTAGAGTTTACAAACATGTTTTGGAACTTGTTTTACTAAAACTTAATTATATGTTTGCAAACCTTTCTCAAAACTTGTTTTGACAAATTAAAACATTCTTAAGTTTTAGTAAAATAAGTTTTAAAATAAGTTTGTAAATGTTTTAGTAAAACTTAAAAACATTAATTTCTAAAAACAAGTTTTATGAGAAAAACATTCTACAAACTTTTTTTAAATAAAACTTATTTTCTTAAGTTTACAAACTTAAACTTTTTTTTACAATTTAATTAATTTAAGGGCGCCACTATTTTCCCGCCTCGTTCTCTTATATTTAATGCTTTCAACTTGACACCTTTTAATGAAATTAAAGTTGTTTTGCTTGGTATAAACAAGTTTTAATATTTTAAATATTTTATTTATTTTTATAGGCCAAGACCCTTACCATAACTTATCTCAAGCGCATGGGCTTTGTTTCTCCGTTCCGCAGGGAACGCCGCCTCCGCCATCTCTCAAAAATATTTACAAAGTGAGAGGAAAAATTAAAAAAAATTTTTTAAATTTATTTAAGGAGCTTTCCTCAGAATTCCCAGACTTTAAAATTCCAACTCATGGGGAATTAACTTGCTGGGCCAAACAAGGAATTTTTATGCTTAATGCTACTTTAACTGTCGAATCACACAAACCAAATTCACATTCCAACATTGGCTGGCAAATATTTACCGATTCAGTTATTAAATTAATTAGTTCAAAATCAAATAATGGGGTGGTGTTTTTACTTTGGGGCGGGTTTGCGCATCGCAAGGAAAAGTTGGTTGATAAAAGTCGTCATCGAGTTATTAAGGTAATTTTAAATATTTGTTTTTAAGTTTGTAAAACTAGTAGGTTTAAATTAAACTTGTTTTACAAATTGTAAAAAGTTTGTAAACTGCTAGAAAAACATTAAAACTTGTTTTTACAAATTAAAAAACTTTTTACAATTTGTAAAACAAGTTTTAACAATAATAAAGTTTATATAACAAGTTTTTAAACTTTTTAAAAATTTGGAATATTAAAACCTGTTCTAAAAGCATTAAAACTTGTTTTTATAAATTAAAAATGTTTCCCAACTTTTTTACAAATTGTAAAACATGTTTTATTAAAAATAAGGTTTATAGAACAAGTTTTAATCTTTTTACAAACTTGAAATATTAAAACTTGTTTTTACAAACATTTTTATTTTGGATGTTTTTATTATTAAAAACATGTTTTCCCGAACTCATTCAAACATGTTTTTCTTTACATTACATTCTAAACATTTTTATTTAAAGACTGCGCATCCTTCGCCTTTAAGCGTTACAAAATTTTTTGGTTCAAAATGTTTTTCAAAAACTAATGATTTATTGAAAGAATTGGGAAGAGAACCTATTAATTGGAATGTTGTTTTGCCTTAAACAATTCAAAAATATTAGTAATGTTTTTTTAATTTATTTTCTTCAATTTCATCAAATTTCCCTTCTGCCTCAAAACTTACACACATTTTCTTTATTAAAAATTTTAAACGAAATCTCATTAAACAATAAAACATTTTATCTTTGTTTTGTTGGGTAAAACCTCTAGCCAAACAAAAAAAACTTTGTTGCTTTTTTTAAAACTAAAACATGTTTTACAAACCTTCTTTTATTAAAACTTGATTTTACAATTTGTAAATTTTCCATTAAAACATGTTTTACAAACTTGTTATTCTATAAACTTTATTAAAACTTGTTTATCTCATAAAACCAAACTTTATTAAAACAAACAAGAAAATGTTTGGATTGTAAAAAATGTTTTTCTTATAGAGCAACAAAGTTTTGTCTTGTTTTTCAAGTTTTTTGTTGTTTTAAAGTTTTGTCTTGTTTTAAAACTTGAGAAACATGTTTTTAAGATTGCAAAGGTTTTTCCCTTAACAAATAATTATTGGCATATTTTTCGCATCTTCTTATAAAAATATTTTAAATTATTTTTTTTCATTATTTTCGTCCCTTCGAATCTCTCTCCTTTTTTTTTTCAAATTTTTCAATGGGCAGTTGTTGCTCTATGTCCTCCCCCAACTTCATAATCGGCTGGTGGCGTGTCTGGTCTAGCCTTTCCATTTACTATTAATTCTGTTCTGCTAGTGCTCGGTCCTGGTTGTTGTTGTTGTGTTATTCTTGTTTTAGTTAACGTTCCATTATCCCCATCTCCGTTCTTTTTATTCCCTCCAGCAGGACTTTGTCCTCTTTCTGCCTTTGGTGTTATATTACCTGCATTATTGCGTGTTTTTCTAAACGAGTTCGCCTCAACACCGCTTTCCCAATAATCAGCACTTGCATCGGAATCTGTACGGCTCATAACATTCTAAAAAAGAATTTATTTTGTTTTACAAACTAAGAGTTGTTATCTTAAGGTTTTAAAACTTGTCTTATTAAAACATGTTTTACAAACTTTGTTTTTGTTTTTAAGGCTTGTTTTGTTAAAATGTTTGTTGGAATGTTTTAGCTTTGTTTTTAAGTGTTTTTTGTAAACTTTATTTTTTAAAACTTGTTTTACAAACTTAATTAAAACAAAAACTTTATTAAAACATTTTTATTTCCTTAAAACTTGTTTTAATAAAACTTGTTTATTAAAACTTGTTTTACAAACTTAATTAAAACAAAAACTTTATTAAAACATTTTTATTTCCTTAAAACTTGTTTTAATAAAACTTGTTTATTAAAACTTGTTTTACAAACTTAATTAAAACAAAAACTTTATTAAAACATTTTTATTTCCTTAAAACTTGTTTTAATAAAACTTGTTTATTAAAACTTGTTTTACAAACTTAATTAAAACAAAAACTTTATTAAAACATTTTTATTTCCTTAAAACTTGTTTTAATAAAACTTGTTTATTAAAACTTGTTTTACAAACTTAATTAAAACAAAAACTTTATTAAAACATTTTTATTTCCTTAAAACTTGTTTTAATAAAACTTGTTTATTAAAACTTGTTTTACAATCTTAGTAGTTTTACAAACATTGTTTTGTAAATAACTTTTCTTTACCTTTCTCTCTGTTGTTCTCTGTTGTCTGTATGTTTCATAATAATGTTCATAGAGTTCGGGTGAAAAAGATCCTGGTTTATAACTAGCTTGAGGGGGAACTGTATTATCTGTAGATGGCATATACTAAAAATTTTATTTTTAAATTTTTAAATTTAAATTTTTTTAAAAAATATTTTAACTATAGGCTCTTCATATGTTGTTCGATTATTGCGAGGAAATGTATCATAAGCTGTCTCAGTGATTATAGGGCCACCACCCAATCTTTCAGGGGATTTGGGGCGTGGATGATGATGTCCTCCTCCTCCCATAAAATGGGGTGGCATGACCATAAAGAAGGGGCGCATCATAAAAGGTGGTGGTGGAGCGGCAATACGTCCTTAAAGAAAATTTTTTTTTAATTTTCCAAAAAAAATATTTAAAATAACCAAAATGTGGTGGCGGAGGAAACGGCGGAAATGGTGGCCTAGGAGGGAAGAAATGTGGAGGAGAGTGGTGATGCATTGGTGGTGGTGGTTGGCGAAAGAAATGTCCAGGCGGTTGTGGTGCTAATCCTGGCGGTATAAATACAAGGCCTGGATGAGGAGGAGGTGGTGGTGGGGAAGAAATTGGCCCTCCAAACATGAAAGGATTTGGCATAGGAGGACGATGCCCAAATTGTTCAAAATGGTCTGCTGGTGATAGCTGTCCAACAGGCGGGCGTAATTCTGTATAAGTTAAACTTTTTTCGCAATCTTAAAACTTTTTTACCCGTCTTATTTTTTTATAAAACTTGTTTTACAAACTTAATTTTTTGCAAACTTAAATACTTCTTAAAGCCTTTTTTCAAACATCTTTATAAACTACAACTTGTTTTACAATTTAAACTTATTTTATAAACTTTTTTGTAAAACTTGTTTCGCAAACTTGATTCTTAAAACTTGTTTTAAAGACTACAAAAACTAAATTTACAAACCTAGTTCTATTTTCACTAAACTTGTTTCAACAACATTGTTTTTCTAATCTCAAAACAACAAACATTGTTTTACAATGTTTTACAAACATTATTTTCCTAATGTTTCTACGAACAAGTTGCATCTTGTTTTACATACTTTTTTTAAAACAAGTTTTACAAACTTAGTTCTATTTCCCCCAAACTTGTTTTACAAACATTGTTTTCTCTACCTGTATGACTTGTTGTTCGTCTAGCATTATTAAAGTTGTTATTAGCAACACCATTCCCATTCTCTCTGTAAGGTACTAAAATACCACCTTCATGTTGTTGTTGTTGTTGTTGTCTTTCTCTACTATAAACGCCTCCACTTACACCTCCCTTTTTAATTAAACTTGAATTTAGACTGCTTCCATCATACTCCCCAGATTGTTGTCTTCGTTTCCAAGTTTTTTGACTTATCGCCCTATCATTCCATTCTTGTGTTCCTTCAACTATTACTGACGGCCCCGGTGGTGGGGGTATTCCACTACCATTTTCTTGTTCGCTAAAGTTTGGTTCACTGCTAGGAGTGCCACTTCTGCTTTGTATTTGTTGTTGGGGTGGTGGTTCTCTTATACTTTTTAAACCTCCCGGTGAAGGCATTTTTTCATCCAATTTTAAGTACATCTTTAAAAAAATTTTTTTTCCAGAAGAAAATTTCGTTAAAGTTTACTGTATCTGCGTAAGCATGAAAACAGCAACGGACGAGGGCATTTGCTGCCTTTTCGTTTGTGCAGACAAATCCATGGCATTCCAAAACCTTTAAAATAGTACTTTGGTTAGTTTTGTTCTTGGTGACAAAATGACCAAATTTTTCCTTGGTGACGAAATGTCCAGATTTTCCCTTAGTGACGAAATGATAAATTTTTCCCTCCGTGGCGAAATGGCTAAAATTTCCCTCGGTGACCAAATGACCGAATTTTCCCTTAGTGACGAAATGGTCAATTTTTACGTTTTTTGGACACAAAGCAATTCGGTCATATAAAAATTTTCTGCAAAAAAAAGTAATTAAATCGACCTTGACCCCCGTAGTGCGTCGAAAGATAGCAGCAAATATTGGGGGATGTGGAGAATCTGTTAGCGCAAATGGCGAGTCTAACGGGATAAATCTTTCACCACCACCTTCTACAGCAAATCCCCCCATATTAACATAACGAACAGCAGCACAATAATGTAATGAATTTATTGCAAAGAATGCACTGTCTGTTCTCTTCTCTCCATCCACATATTCTAATAAGAGTCCATTATACCAAACGGAAAGCCTTGAGGGGAAAAATGGGGGAAAGATTTTTTGAATGATTAATTTAAAGGACGTTAGAGTCTGGGTATTTATTTAAGGGATATTACGGGAACGGGATATTAGAGTATATGCCCCCCCCCCGACATTCTGATTAATTTGTTCGGTGTGACATTGAGTCTGATCCCAATCTTCACTTGCTGGTTAGATGACCAACTTGAAATAGTGCAATTAGAGTCTAAAATTTTTTAGTGTCATTGGAGTCTGAGTGCCCTGAAGGGAAATTAATTAGTTTACTATTTAACGTGTGGTCATTAGAGTCTGAAACTCAATTTTTGTTATTTGAGTTCGAACTTGATGTGGAGGGTCATTAGGGTCTGGATTTTAGAAGGCGGAGTCATTAGAGTCCGATATTGTTAATTTTTGTTATTCGAGTTTGTATTAGAGGTATAAATCGGATTTTAAGTTTCTTAGCAATATTTACCAAGAATCGATTCCTCTAGCTTCTGGACTCTCACTGGCTGGATATCGTTCTCGTAAAGGTTGTTGAATGCCCTGAAGGGAAATTCATTTAAATTTTTGTTAAGATGTCTTCCCTACTTGAAGTCCATCCTTTGTAACAGTAGGGACAGCACACCCAATATATAGAACCCTACAGCGGCACAAAGGAGTTGGAGGACTACCACCACCTCCTGAAGCAGCGGAAGTGCCTCCCAATGTGCCCATTTAAATATTTAATTATTCTAATTTTTAGGAAAAAGTAAGGGGAAAATACTGTAGAAAATAACCAATAAATGTAGCAACTAAAAATATTTTAAAAATTAGGGGGAAAATACACAGGTACCCTAAGGGTGTCAGGTTTTAGAAAGTTTTGGAAATCAAGAAGCTATTACCTTCTTGATTAATTATCCCCTTAGGCGAGAGGTTGAAAAATAATTACCCTGGGTAAATTCAAGAAATTACGGTATTTATTTTTGGCGTTTTATTAAAAAAAATTTTGCGCACACCAACATCGATAAGGGAAGTCAGTTCAGATATATTGACTAGTGATCGGATTAAGAGGGTCGTACAAGAATCGAAAATAGATAGTCTCGAAAAATCCCGATTTCGATAGCCTCGATTTTAGTTCGAGATCTCGACCTGGTATGAAATTTGTTGTGACAAATTTTTGGCGTTTTTTGCGCTTACATTTTAGGCTGGCATTTTTCCATTTTTGAGCCGTTTTGAATGATAAAAATTTTGAAGGGATACTAGACAAAAATGTAAATGATATATAAAGTTTAATGAGAGAATTAATGGGTCAAGTACTAATAATGATGGAATTTGTTGGGGAGGGGGAGGGAGAAAATATTTTTGGAGGGGAGAAGAAGATCGCGCAGGAATTTAAAAGCGAGAATCGATTAATCTGTTTGATGATGAATTGGTTGTGACTGACAAAAGAGAGGTGATGAGTAGGTAGACCAAAAATGGAGTGAAAAGACGCCCCTAAAAAAGAAAAGTTGTGTGGCTGGCCAAGTTTTTACTCTAAAAATAATGAAAAGAAAATTGCGGGAAAGGAGGGGAAGAATGTTCAAAACAAACACAAAAGGGTTGGGGTTAAATATTTTTTAACAATTTGAGTAGATTTTGGGTGTGTTGACTATATGCGTTCTGGCATTTTGTACGATTTTTGTGTTATGGACGTTTTGAACAATTTATGGTCTATGGGCTTTTTGTCTGATTTTTGGGGTGTGGGCGTTTTGTCTGATTTGTGTGTGTGGGCGTTTTGTCCGATTTTGGGGTTCTGGGCGTTTTGTCTGATTTTTGGTTTGTGGGCGTTTTGTCTGATTTTTGGTTTGTGGGCGTTTTGTCTGATTTTTGAGTTGTAGGCGTTTTGTCTTATTTTTTGTGATGCGGCGTTTTGTCTGATTTTTGGTTAGTGGGCGTTTTGTCTGATTTTTGAGTTGTAGGCGTTTTGTCCGATTTTTGGATATTGGCATTCTGAACTATTTCTATGTTGTGGACGTCATGAAGGATCAGAACAATCGAACCTCCCTTATAAGATACACCCTTGAGTTCGTTTCCTTTAACGAGGCTTTTTGTCTCAAGGGTGCCTCTCCCATCCAACAGCCAACGAAATTAAAGAAGTCTCAAAATATTCTTAAATAATTAAAATAAACTAAAAATACAAACAAGGAAAAAGATCAAAAATAAAAATTCTCTTCTCTTTTTCTTCTTCAATTGCTCTTTTCGCCACAGGAATTCGACACAATTGACACATATTTTGTCTTTTACTTCTCACACGTTTGTTCATCACTTCCTTTTTTTGCTCCAAAAATTCTACGAAAAATATGCCTTCTTTTTGGGTTTTTCTTTGAAGAGAGAGAAATCCTCCTTTCCCCCCGACAATCTCGCGCTGCGCAGACACACACAGAGAGAAATAAATTTTTTGGTGTGCGCAAAAATTTTTTGGCGTTTTATTTTTCTTGGCATTTCGGGTCATTATTTGAAGGGTTTTTGAACGAAAAAATTTCAAAATTATTTTAGGGAGAGTTCATATCTAGAAAAATACTAAGAGACACTTGATCCCACAATTTTGGCGTTATTGCTTTTGCTTGTTTTTGCTTGGCATCTTGAGTCATTTTTGAGGATTTTTTTAATAACAAAATTCTAAGTTATGCTAGGGAGTATTCTGAGCAAGAAAAACACCAAAAGACATTTGATCCCATTTTTTGGCGTTTCGACAAAATTTCCATTGCGCACACCCTAACCAAAGTCTTCAATTCCCCATAAAATATGTGCACAGAAAATAATCGTTGGAATGCAAAACGGATAGAAGTTAAAAAGAAAAATGCCAAAAGGAAACGATTAACGAGATTAAATCAGTGTCAAGATTAGTAAAAATGAAGAAAAATTTAAGAAAATAACGAGAAGAGAAAAATATATTTAGAGATTTTTAGTTTTCTTGGGGTAAATTAAACCGCAGTAAAATTAAAAATAAAATTTTTTTAAGGAGATTTAAATTGGAGAGAAAATTTATTGTTTTAGAGCTTGAAAAATTTTAAAATTGAGACATGGGTACATCCCAACGTACTGCCAACATACCGCAGAGCTCGTCGAGATGTATCGAACCATACAAAGGCGTCCCGGATTCGACTATTTTGAATGAAGTTTTTTTGCAATATTTTCGCTATTCTATACCTTTTTAGGACTGTCTCAAAAGAATAACTGTGAAGGAAAAACTGGTGATAAAAGGTCAAAAAAATTTATTTTTTTTTGGAGCTCAAACGGGGAGTAATTTAAATTTAAAAATAATTTGCGGAGTTTTTTATACTTTCGATAGTAGGTCAAACAAAAAAATATTTAAATTCATATGTAATAGTTGAGAGAAAAAAAAACAAGTTTTGATACAGCACATTTTAAGGCTTGAAAAATATATAAATTCTTTTCTTTTTTGGCAATATTTTTTAGAGGAAATACAGTTGAACCTTTCACTTATAAACACACCCTGGGTTGGAAAGATAAACTGAGAGACCTAATAATGAGGGGTACTTAAATTGGAGGTGTATCATTTAATCCGCTTCCCCAGCAAGTAGTCAACAGACTTTAGAAGGCGTATCTTAAATAGAGGTCCACTCAGTATTAGGGGGTATCTTATAATGAGGTGTAGCTTAAATAGAGAGTATCAGGCAGCCAATTCCACCTAGTGGCCAGCCAAATTAAACGTACACTAAATAGAGGTGTATCCAATATTGGGGGTGTATATTAAAGTGAGAATCAACTGTAACGGGGTCAATGAAAAATTTTTGCGGACTAAATTTGCGGACTAAATTTTTGTCCGCAAAAATTAGAATTTTCTGAAATATTTTAAAAAATTCCTCTCCTCTTCTAATCTTCAAGTTTCAAATTAAATTCATTAAAACATTCTTGTGCCAATCTCTTCATTTCATTTTTGTGTTTACTCAAATTTGAAATAATATTTACTTGTTGCTTCAAATGTTTTTCTTTTTGGTGTGCTTCAACAGCTAAACGTTCATGTGTTGAAGAGAATAAACAATATTTACATTTATATATTGGCTTTTTTAAATGTTTTTCCAATAAATGAATTAAACGTCGTTTTTTACTGAAAAATTAAAAAAAAAAATTTTTTTTTGCGGACAAGATTTGCGGACAAAAAAATTTTTTGCGGACAAGATTTGCGGACAAAAAATATTGTCCGCAAAAAAATTTTTGTCAGCAAAAAACCGACACATTTCAAAATTGGACAAAATGTCCCAGGGACAAAACGTCACAAAAGTCAATGGACAAAATGTCACATGGACAAAATGTCCCAGGGACAAAATGTCACCCCATCAAAAAATTTTTTAGTATACCTTATAGTCATCCCACAGCCTCTACACTTTGCTCTTCTGCTTTCATCAGCAATTGTAATATTAGATAAACGTTTAGGCCTTCCAGGAAAGCATTGATTGTGTAATTCTGAAAATTCGCTTCGACGTTTTTCAACGTTAGCGATTGGTTCTAGTCCCTAAAGAGTGAAAAAAGTTGAGGAAAGAATTTTTTTTAATTCAAAAAAAACCTCGCACTCCGTCAACGTATGATTATTCCGCATATGTCTCTGAACTAGTCTGGCTTCAGCAGCACCATATTCACAAAGTGGGCATTGATGTAGAGGTATATGTAAATGTTGTTCAGCAATGTGTCTATTTAAATTTTTAAAAATTAAAAAAAAATTTTTTCAAGTGAAGTTAAGGGTCAACATTAGAAATAAATGCAGAAAATTTTTTTCTGCTGAAAAATTTTCTAAAAAAGATGTTTTTGGAGGTAAATGAGAGAAAAGAAGGCGATTCCGTAAAGCTGGATTCGAACCATCATCCCCATACGTGAGGGAATCAAGACAACTACCAACTACACTACAAAGGGTGAGGGGCAAAACGAGGATTTCTAAAATCCAGTCAGACAAAACATGGTCCAGATTTATTTTAAAAATCAAAAAAATTTTTAAATTTAACAGTGTTTTGTCATTTCATGTCTTGTCTATTTCGTGTTTTAGCCTACGCCTCACACCTTAATTTAATTAAAAATTAAATAAACCTAGAAGTTTGTCTAACATCCATTCCACAAAGACGACAACTATTGAAATCCTCTATTAAACTAGCTGGAAGTCGGCGATTTATCCTTTAAAAAATATTCTTTTTTAATTAATTTCAAAAAAATTTTTTTAAAAAATTTCCTCCAAAAAATCCCCAAAAAAATTTTTTTGCGGACAAAGAATTAATTTTGCGGACAAAATTTTTCGTCCGCAAAAATTATGATTTTTTTAAAATTTTGTAAAAATTTTTTAAAATTTTTACAAACCATCCAGGAAAGCAACGTTCATTCCATTCAGCAATTTCTTTAGAAAATCTAAGCAAATTGGCTCTAGGCATCATTTCAGATTGATTCTTGTGTGCTCTCAAGATATGATTTCGAACATCAGAGGAACACGCATAATGAGAAAAATCACAAATTGGGCATTCATATAAACGAGGTTCGCGTAAATGGTGGCGGTAAACGTGGATCTGTATTTTTGAAAAATTAATTTAAATATTTTAGAAAACTTTTCATCAACCTACCAAACCCCTTCGAAATCCCTAAATGGGAAATACGTTTTTTAAATTAATATATTCCTTTGAAGGGTTTGGTAGAATATTATGACATCATGTCTAACGTGTTCTGCTTAGAAAAGATGTTTTACAACAAACAGAGAATCAGAAAGACTGTTAATCTGAAGACCACAAGTTCTCTGGGTCTTGAGCCTGGTCTTTGTGAGGAATGGGCCTAGCCGCATTTTAATAATCGGAAGAAGGCCCATCTTTGGGCCGATATCACGTACCAATGAATAGTTACACAAAAAGTCCGGAAAAGTGTCCCCAAGTATTGCCATAACATGACTTCTCCCGGAAAATTTTAAAAGAAAACCCCTCGAACACTCAGAAAAAATCCCAAAAATTTAAAGACAAAAAACCTGTCTATCCTCAGTCTTCATTTCTTGCCAACATTCTTTACATCTAACTTTAGCTTCATCCAAAAAATTTTTATCATTTTCCAAAACCATCAAAGCCTTTTCCCCTCCACCAGCTTTAAAATCTTTGTGAGGAAAGCATTGCTTCCAAATATTTTCAATTTCGTCAATATTTTCTTCTAAACTGCTAAGGGGTTCTAAACTTGTATCTGCATTGTGTGAACGTAACATGTGTGAACGAACTTTAAAAGAAATATTTTTTAAATTTATTTTAAGGTGAAAGAAATAGGGATGGGTTATCCGATACCCAAAACCCAACTTTTTATGACACAAAACTTGACAAGCAATTTTGAAAACCCGTCCAACTTATTTCTCAACCTGGTTCATCCCTCCTATAGATACAAGAAAAAAATAAAGCGCTGGTCTAGTTCCACCCAGCGCTAAAAATAAAAAGGTGGCATACCCAAGTGGGGTTGTTATAGGGGTAAGTAAATATTCGTGGACAGAGGTCACCTAATAAAAAAAATTTAAAAAAAAACCTTCATAAGCACTATGAGCACCATGATTTTCACAAATAGGGCATTGATAGAGCGGCAAATTTAAATGATCTTTAGCTACATGTCTTAACAAGTTTGTGCCTGGTCTGAGAGCCACCCAGCAAAGCTGAAAAAATAAGAGAAAATTTAATTAAAAATTTTATTTGAAAAAAGTGAGTGAGAAAGACAGGAAAAAAGTGTGCAAAGAAAAAATTATTAAAAATTTAAAAAGATCTAGACGACTATTAAAAGTTGTTAGTTGATCAGTCAATGTCCCCTTAGCCTCTCAACCCTTATCAAGAAAAAAAAACAATTCCTATCCCACTTACAAGTATTATAACTTTTGCCTCACCCACCCCCCCCCCCCTCCTCTTAATCATTTAATTAATTCAAAAAAAAATTTTTTTTCTTTACCCTACAAGTCCAATCCAAAGCATTAGAAGATTCAGGCATTAAATTTCCTCCTCCACCACCTTTACCTTCCTGCCCTTTTTGTTGTTGTTGAAAAAGTTCAGCCATCGTTTTTAATGCTTTCTGCATTAATTCAAAGTCTGTTGTTGCCTCTTCCCCTTCCCCCATTTTTTCTTCATTTCCTCCTTTTTCTTCTTTAAAATCTTCACTTTCTGGAGAAGAAATGTGTCTTTTACGTTGCCAACCAGGAAAACATTTTTCATTTGTTGCGTCAATTTCATCTCGAAAACGTGCTTCGTGTGATATTGGCTCAAGTGGGGAAGAAGACCCGTTGCTGTTAGCCACAAAATCTTTGTGATCCCATCTGGAAATGAAGAGAAAATAGAGAGAGGGGAAATGGGAGTATTCTGGGGAGTTTTTGGTTGGAATTCTGATTTCTAATAAAATCAGAATTTCTGATTTTTTCCTAAGGTTCTGGTTTTTTCTACCAGAATTTATTCAGAAATTCTGATTTTTCAGAATTTACAAGAAATTCTGATTTCTTCCCAAATTTATTCTGAATTTCCAGAATTTCTGATTTATTCTGGTTTTTTTCAGAATTTCTGATTTCTCCCAGAAATAATTTTTAAAATATGAAAAATTCTAAATTTTTTCTGAAGGTTATGATTTTGCCAGAATTTGCCTGATTTTGCCCCAATAAAGTGTTTAAAGGAGAAACCCATTCTGATTTTTAAAAATTCTGAGTTTTTCAGAACCAACCAAAAAATATTTTCTTTTCAAAAAAATATACCCCCTATATTTAATTAAATTACCCTTACTTTATATGCCATTTGACTCTATGTATGTCATAATTTGAAGAGAACTCGCATAGAGGGCATTCAAAAATCTTTGAAAAGAAATTTAAAAATTTTTTAGAAATTTTTTTTAAAAAATTTCAAAACCTTTCCCTTCCTCAAATGTTTGTGGTAAACATGTCTTTGTCTATCAGATTGTGCAACATCCGCCCCACACATTCCACAGTGATGCCGTTCACGTGGCCTGCTTTTCCCTATAGCGTTTAAAGGCCTAACTAACTTCATTTGTCTGTTAGGAAAACAACGAGCCTTTAAAGAAAAATTTTTGAAAGAATTTTTTAAGTTAAAAAACCTGTAAATCACGAATCTGATCAGCATATTTTTCCAAATTGCTGATTGGTGTGAAATCAGAAACTTCTGGGTGTACTTTTTTAATGTGCTAGAAAAGGACAATTTTAAGAAAAAAATGTGTGGGTAGAGTAAATAGAATTGAGAAATCGGACCTGTGACATTGGGAAAGTTAAATAGGGGGCGCCCGGCCTATTTAAGTATGTGTACACGTGGATGTGTTCTCAGATGCGCTGGCAACAGAAAGCAAGGTTAATATGAACAAATTAAATCCTATGACTAAAAAACTTCCACTATTTTTCCTTTGGATTTAAAAATCAGCCTTGTGGGTGGGTAGGAGTTCACAATGAATTTCACTATAAACTTTTTGCTCTCCATGTTCCCTAGCGTCTTACCGACAGATAGCCTAACCTACGCGTTTTTGGCTGGGTTTCCCTTCCTAAGGTTTTCCTTCCCCAACAGAAGCATTAAAAAAACAACATTGAAAATAAAAACCTTTACAACAGTGCAACTTTCATAACTTCCAAATTTAAAACAAACAGAGCATTCATAGAGAGGTTGATTTAAATGGCGTTGAGCAATGTGTCTGCCAGGATATTTTGATTCCTCCCTAATTAAATTTAATTTTTAAAAATCCAAAAATTCAAAACAAACATGCAAAGATGACATAAACGATCATTTACATCATTACTGCTTCCTTCTACATCTCCTCCAGCACTTGTTGTTGTTATTGTGGATTCTCTCCCTCCATCATCTTCTTCTTCCTTATCTTCCTCAGGTTCTTCCAATTTTTCCTCCTTTTTCATTTTTCTTTTTTGAAAGGCAGGTCCTTCAACTTCTTCTTTCTTGGCTTCCTTTACTTCAGTTAATTCCTCCTCTGTTTGATATTTTCTTTTTTGAGGCTTTTGTTTCCATTCAGGAAAGCAAAGATGACCCCACATCTGAATAAAGGGAATTAATTTAAAAAAGACAGGACATTCCGGAAAATGCGTCTACGGACTATCGGTAAGTGAAAAAATTAGCCTATTTCACTCAAATCCACCTTTATCTATGAAAATCCCCCGATATCCCTTCAAATCCGATGAAATACACTCTAACCCCTCCAAATCCCCAATCCTCCCAAAATCCCCATTATCCTTCTTAACCTAGGAAATTCCTCGTTATCCCTCTTATTGTGGCTCTCAACCAAAAAACCCCTCCCCCTAATTTTTAGTCCAAAACTTGAACAAATAAATTAACCTGTATCTCCAATTTGTGCTTCTCTTCCTGACTGATAGGCCTTATATCGGAGGCTAAAAAATAAAAAATTTTTAACAAAAAAATTTAAAAAATACAGTGTTGCATTCGCGTATGTTTTTGAACTTCCCATAATGAATTTGAATTTGTATATTCACATAGTCTGCATTTGAATAGGTCCTAGAAATAAGAGAGGATTTAATTAAAAATTTAGTCTAAATTATTTTTTTGATTATAGGCTTGATTAAGGTTTGAAAAAATTTCAAAGAAACATAAAATGCTTAAAACAGAATTGAGTTGCAAAAAAACAAATTTATAGACTTGAATAAAGAAAAAGGAGGCAGGAGGACTCGAACCATCCACCCTCTCCCACGCCAGATGGAATCGTTAACCACTTGACCACAGCATTATTTATTGATTATAGACATGATTAAGAATCGGAAAAAATTCAATTAAAAAATAGAAAATTTCTAAAAAAAATAAGTAAAAATGAATTGTCTCGAGTCAAAAAAAACTATAAAAAATGAAAGAAGACTCGAACCCACCCTATAACTAAAAATAAATAAAAAGAAATAAAAACCTTCTTCTTCAAATGCACCATATATACATGCCGTTGACGTGCAGTAGAACAAATATCCAAATCGCATACCTAAAAATTAGAATTCTTAATTTTCTTGTTTAAAATTAAATTTACTTGACAATGAGCTTTTCTTATAGCTTTAGAATCAACAACTGCAGCACGTGAAGGTGTGGAGGTGCCACTTCCTTGGGCTGAATCTAATGTTGAAGAAAGTAACAAGGATTTGAGGGGAGCAAAGAAATCAAGCTGAAAAAGAGAAATATGGATATTGACATTTTGAGTTAGTGACCAAGTGGTCGGTGACCAAATGTCAACAATCAAATATCACTGACCAATTGTCACTGACCATTTTGGTCATTTTATTTTTTTTAATGGAATCCTATGAGGAGGAAAGAAGCCATCGTATTAAAGGGAATAATAAGGGGAAAATGAGAAAAAAATTTTTCACCTCGTCAGTTGCCTGCTGCTGTTGTTGTTCCTCTTCTCCACTAGCTACTAAAATATTACTAGAAGTGGTTGGCTGTTCTTCTTCTTGTAATTTTCCTTCGTCTTCTCCCCCTTCATTCACCTCTTCTTTCATTTCTTCCTCCCCTCCTTCCTCCTCACAAAATTGTTTTTCCTGCCCTCCACCATCATTATTTTCAGCAACGGATTCCAAGAAGCCTTTGAGTAACATTAACGCGTCACCATTCTGTTGGTCTTTGGTTTTGGTGTTTTCGACGTTGAATAATTCAGCATTTTGCTAGAAAAAATTTTTTCTTAGTTAAAAAACTTGGAAAAATTTAAAAAATTTTTAAAATCATAAAATACCAATCACCCAAAAGATCACCTTCTCAAAATATCAAAAAACACAGAAATCTTTTGTCTACCCATAAGATCACCACCAGTCTGTAGTGGTGATCTTTTGGAAATCTATTTAATTAATTAGCCTACCCAGAAGATCACCACTAGAAAAAGAAGTAATTTAGCGGTGATCTTTTGGAACTAACACAAAATTAATTAAAATCTCACCTTGTTCAAGTGAATGCCATTTGTGTCATTTGAAGTGCTTTGTGTTGAGTAATCCACGCTGGCCTGTTCAAAAAAAATATTAAAAAATTTTTAAAAAATCACCAAAAGCCATAAATGTATTTTGTCGTTAACTTTGGGCGTTAAAAAAGTTTGAGCGACGATTTTTGAGTGATTCTAGAGTAAAAAAGAAAAGTGGGATATTTTGTCATTTGAAGGAAAAAATTTAAAAAATTGCCTCAATCAAGTGTTCTCGCAATTGTTTTCCGTTTTCAAAATGTGTAGCTTCAAGTCCCTGATTGGGACAAATTTGACAAGTTTTCATTTATTCTCTGAAAAATAAAAAAATGAGGGGAAATCGAGGAGAGCTTTTTAGGAAGGTAAAAAGAAAGTGGCAAGATTGTCGCTCCCAAAATGTCCCTATATTTGCCTCCAGCACAAAATCACCCAAAAAGGTATATCCCAAGCTCTGCATTTTAGAACCTATGGTCCCGTATTGTACCCATAACTCGGAGTGAGTAGAACTGCAACAAAAAAAGAGGAACTTTGGGAGAAAATGCGTTACATAAATGACAAGTTTACCGGTAAATACCAACCAGAAAACCTTGTCGTTGTTGAAGAAAAAAATTTTTTTTCTTCTAGAAAAGATGGAGGAGAGTGGCAAGCAGCAATATATAAATGTCTATGTAGTTTTTGGTAGAGTAGCAAGTAGAAAATGGTTGGTTGGTTGGAGGTGGAGGACTACTACTACTTGCTAGCTGTTGTGTGTTGGAAGAAAGGCAGCACAGCAAGAAGGCTGTTGCTGTTGAGCGTTTATAATGTTGGTTGGTTGGCTGCTGTCGTTGTTGATGATGAAGGCAAAAATGGGAGAAGGAAAGCACAAGGCAAATGAAAGGAAGAAGGCTATATTTTTAGCAGCAGCTGGGAGAGAGGAAAGAGTTCTTCTCGTTTGGTGTGGTGGTGGCTGTCGAGCAAGGCCGACAATGTCGTCGTCGCTCGATGGATGGAGGCGCTGATGACAACGGGCAAAAAGAAGGAAGAAAGGAAGGAGGAAAAGGAAAAAGAAAGAACTGCTCGTCGTCTACTGCACACATGAGTTTGTTGGTGGTGGTCCTCATGATGGAGAGGGCTCTCACTTATTTTATCAATAACACATTTTGCCAATAAGGCTAAAAACTGATGTTTTGCCAATAAGACTGTTGACAAAATGTGGGTTTTTAGCCTTATTGGCAAAATGTGTTTTAGTGAAATGTGGGGACATGGATGGAGAGGGTAGAGAAAGAAAGTCTGTGGCAAGCAAAAAGAAGAAGAAGAAAGTGATGAGGGGATATCAACAACAGCAGCAGCAAGCAAACTACATTATTGCCTTGATGGCCAAAGAGAAGAGAAAGGAAAGCAATCGAACCCTAAAGGTTTTGTTGTTGTTTAGAGGTGAATAAAGCCAAAAAATGATCATCAACAAATGCTTAAAATAAATTTATTTGGGGAAGGTTTGAAGGGTAAGAAAGGGTGTTTTCTGAAAAAGAAGGAGAAGAAAGGATTGTCTCGGAATAAATGGATTTGGAGAGTCCTAAAGGTTGAGACTTTGATTTTCAAATCAAAAGAATCCGCTTCATTAAGGATTCAGAGATAACATGTTCTGCCAAAACCATATTCTGCCAATAAGGCTAAAAATTTACGTTTTGACAATAAGGTCGTGTTGGCAAAATGTAAGTTTTTAGCCTTATTGGCAAAATGTGGATTTGGCAGAATAGTGGGAAGTGTAAAGATGAGAACTTTAAAGTTTAAAAGAGAGAGTTGAGGCAGAGAAAAATAAATTTTGAAATAACGCGACATTTCTGAGAGAGAGTGTCAAAGTGCTAAAAAGAGAAGAAAATGTAAAAATGTCAAGAAGGGAATAATTTGACAATTCGACACACGTCTTTCAGTTGATTTCCCTAGGCTGAGCCTTAATTCGTCCCCTTGAACAAATCCAAAATTCGACTCCTCTAAAGTTCGTCCCATCTCAAAACGTTTAATAGACTAGAAATACTCAATTCGTCGAACTATTTTTGATCAATGGGACGATTTTAGGGGGGACGAATTTTGGGAGGATGAATCTTGGGTGGGACGAACTATGGGCGCGCCTTTCCCTATGTTATCTCGACGAGTCTAATCATTTTTATTGAAACAAAAGCAACTTTTTTTTGTTTAGCCTGTATGTAATTTTAAATAAAATGACTTCATTAACTTCTACAAAAACAACAAAATCGTTAAATGACAAATTTGATGAAAAAAATGATTTTAAATATTTATTTTCACAATCTAATGATGTTCAACCTTTTCTTCGTGCTAGTCTTTTTGATAATGTGCCTCCAACAATACTCTTTTATGTTAAGGGAACTAAAGGTTTTTTTTCTATAATTTTTTATAATTTTGCGGATAAACAAAAAACTTGCGGACATATTTTTGCGGAAGGTTAGGGGAATAGATGTCCGCAAAAAATCTGTCCGCAAGTGTTTCCTGTCTGTCCGCAAAAGTTGAGAGCGTTTTAAAAGCCTATCCGCAAGTTTTTTTTGTCCGCAAGTTTTTTTGGTTGTCCGCAAAAATTATAAAACGTCACAAACGTTTGTCCGCAAGTTTTTGGATGTCCGCAAAATTAAAAAAAAAGAGAGTTGAAAATCCTGTCTGCAAGTTTTTTTAGT
Organism: Meloidogyne arenaria; assembly: GCA_036172955.1. NCBI lineage: Eukaryota > Metazoa > Nematoda > Chromadorea > Rhabditida > Meloidogynidae > Meloidogyne > Meloidogyne arenaria. The sequence continues at coordinate 489,321 of JARQAB010000008.1, forward strand.
TGTCCGCAAAAGTTGAAAACGTTTAGAAGCCTGTCCGCAAGTTTTTTTGCCCGTCGCAAGTTTTTGGCTGTCCGCAAAAATAAGTAGACTTCACAATAGTTTGTCCGCAAGTTTTTTTGGATGTCCGCAAAAATGTAAAAAAGGGTTGAAAATCCTGTCCTCAAGTTTTTTAAGTTGTCCGCAAAAGTTGAAAACTCTTTAAAAACCTATCCGCAAGTTTTTTTCGTCTGTCCGCAAGTTTTTGGATATCCGCAAAAATTTAAAAAGGGTTGAATGTCCTGTCCGCAAGTTTTTTTTGTCTGCAAAAATAAAATAAGTTAATTTCAAGTTAAAAAACCTCATAATTATACTCAACAACTTACCTGGTGCAACAATTCATTATTAGCTTTGGTTGTACGTCACAGGTTTTTTTCTTCACTTTTTCTGCAAGGTTTTTAACATTTTCAGTTTACTCGCAAGCCATTTCAAATTAGTCGAAGAGGATCAATTTTGGTTTGGATATTGGGGAAGACACTTAAAATCAGCTCAATATCAAACTTTAAAGCCTTGTCAAAAAGTTTGTGGTTTTTCTTGTATTTAAAGTTAAGTGGGTAGTTAGAATTTTAGAATTACCCAAAAATTCTCCGGAAGTTCTTTTTGGTTCTGTCCGCAAGTTCCTTTTTTTGGTTCTGTCCGCAAAACTGTCCGCAAGTTTTCTATTGGTTCGCCTGCTTCCCCTTCTTTTCCTATGCGTAAACGAGTCTGAAACATTATAAGCCGATTGGGGAAGAAAAGTGACCAAACTCGAAATCGCCATTAACTGGCCTACTCAATTCTTTACTTTTTTTCCTGGACTTATTGTTGGTTAGAATCAATCTGTTCCAAGAGCTTCAAAATTTTTTTGAAAACTTGACAGGGTTTAGCTTAATCTTGATCCACTTTTTTTTCGATTTTTGGTCCAGAAAAAAGTTCTCTTTTGGTCCAAAACTCAAATTTTTGTATAGATTTTGTGGATGTCGACCTATTTTTTGGTTCTCCACTCTTCTCTTTCAACTCCACTTTCATGTGATTTGAACTTAATTTTAATTTAAATTTCCAGGTCAATCACTTCCCTGGCGCCTTCCATCTTGGACGTAAAGACAGACTTTGGTTACACTTATTCGACATGATGCAGCGCTTTCTAGATGATGAATTTTGTATAATGCCTTACACTTATATTTTGCCTAAAGACATTAAAAGGCTCAGGGTTTATTTGTCAATGAAGGCTGCTGTTCGACACGTTATTTTGAAACCTGTAAATTTTTAAAGTTTTTTTAAATTTTATAATTGACCCTCTTTAATTTTTATTATTAGAAATTCTGCTTTTTAGGCTTTTGGGTTTATTTTTATTTTAATGTCACGGTTTGTTTTCGGGTCGGAGTTTCAAAATTTTCTTCGAATCGTGTTTCAGATTTTGTGTTTTAGATAAGCCGGGACATCCCTGGTCCGAGCCTTTGATGTGCCGAAATGAATTCACTTTTCCAAAATTACTACACATTTTGTGGTTAACAGTTTTAAACCTTTCACGCTTCTGTTTACCTGGGATTGCGTAACAGGGATGTCACAGATTACCCGAAACCCGACTTTTCCTCAACCCGTGACATAGCTGGTGCGCAAACGAAATTTAAACGAATTTGCAATAAATGCTCTAATAGAAGCTCTGGGCTTTTATTTTTCAATGTTTCTAACTTGGTTATATTAGATATTGGCTTCTGATATGGCTGGGCTTATATTAGAGCGTCTAAGGTAAATTGAGTAAAAGAAGGTCGAAATATAAACATCCCTGTTATTTAACATTAAATTCAACCCTCTAATTTATTGTAAATTTTTAGCCAGCTTCAGCAAGAGGAACAGGAATAAATATCGTTTCACGTTTTAATATGGTGCCTGAAAAAACTTCTTTGGTCGCCCAACAGTATGAAATTTTTTTTTGAATTTTTTTAAAAATTTTTATAAATTATTTTTTCAGTTATATTGAAAGCCCTTTTTTAATAAATGATTCAAAATTTGATTTGAGAATTTATGTTTATGTTACAAGTTATGATCCTTTACGTATTTATGTTTATAAAGAAGGATTAGTTCGGTTAGTTTTTTTGGGGTAATATTTTTTTGGAAGTCTTGACAGCTTTTTCTGGTGAGGGAGGGAGTATTTTGATGAGTATATCACACATGAGAAGGGATAGTGAGGATTCTTTCGAATTTTAAGCAATAGAAAAATCGGTCCTTCCTTTACCCTTCCAAAAGTCCGCAAGTTTTGTCCGCAAGTTTCTTTCCGAAGTCATTTTATTAATTTTATAAGAGAAGAGAAAAAAAAGGAAAAAAATTCTTCAAAATTAATTTTTTTATAGTAAATAAATAAATAGTATAATTTTTTGATTTAACTTGAACGAAACTTGTGTACTTTCAAAATAAAAGAGAATTTTGAAAATCCAATCCGACCTCTGATTTGATTTTTTTTTCTCAATCCGCCCAATCCCTGAATAATTTCTAGCCCGTTTTATTTCTGAAATTTTTTCAATGATCCTTGAACTTTTTGAAATTTATTTTTTAAAGTTAAAAAAATTTTAATAAATTTTCAAGTTTTGCAAGTGTTTCTTATAACCCTGAAATTTCTTCATTTACAAATCAATTTATGCATTTAACAAATTATTCAATAAATAAATTAGCTGTTTCTTCAAGTACATCATCACAAACAGAAGATGGAGGAGAACAACAATTTGTAGTTCCAAAATGGAAATTGACTCAATTTTGGAAATATTTGGATAAATTGGGACATAATTCAGCCAATTTAAAAGAGGAAATACACAAAATTGCTATAAAGGCTATTATTTCTTGTGAAAGTCATATTAGAGCGCATGCAGCTCATCATTGTAAATATCCGTTTATCAGGTTTTTTAAATATTTTTTGGGGAATATCTATTTTTAAAGTAAAGTATCTATTATAGGAGACCCCCTTTTTCTCACTCATTTTTGAATTTTAATAAACCGGCCGGACCCGGCTTTTGTCTCGAATCCAAATCCAAAAAATTTATTTCTTATATTTTTCTTGTGAAAGCCGGATTTGGAACACGGACTCTGGAAAATTTCGTTCTGATCCAGTCCGCCTCGGTTATTAATTTTTAATTGAATTTTTGGATTCCATAACCAAGGACGTATACGGGGGGGGGGATAGGGCATATTCACTTAAGCAATTCAATTTTTTTTGAACGTAAAAAAATTGTTTTTTAAATTTTTAGTTATGAGCTTTATGGGATGGATATTCTCGGTTATTTTTTAAATATTTTTTTTATTTTCTTTTTAAATTTTAGTTGATAACAATTTACGTCCATGGCTAATTGAAATGAATATAAGCCCTTCTCTTCACTCTTCAACACCTTTGGATATTGCAGTAAAAGCCCCATTAGCAAAAGACACGCTTATTTTGGCTGGAATTCCGTTTCCAGTAAGGTTGTGATTTTTAATATTTTTATTTTTAAATTAGGATCAAACTAGTGTGGGCCTTCTAGATTTGGTCAGACTCGTTTGGCTGATTTTAGAGAATTTTCAAAAAAAAATTTTAATTTGGGCTAGACTTTTTGAAAATTTTGGAAAAATTTTTTTTTTTAATTTGGGTCAGACCCGTTTTTTGAGAAAAATCGCTATTTTGGGTAACCTCGACCCATTCCTGATATTCATTTGGGTTAATTTTTACAATTTCGGCAAAGTTTTTTCTATTTAGGTCAGACCGTTTGGGTCAAAAAAATTTTCTGGGACGTATTGTCTTTCTTTTGACACTCAAATCCGATTTTCTAAAATATTTTCATTTTTAGCAATGAAGATGAAGACTTCTTTACCTCTCTTTACTTCCTTACAAGAAATTTGAAGGCTCATAAAGATGAAGAACATTTGGAAAAAGAAGCGACTCATTTGGAGTATTTTAATGAAAATAAGGTTTTTTTTTAATTTTCTAGAAAAATAAATTCAAAAAATTTATTTAAAGGAAATTCGTGAAGATATTTGTGATGTTCTGACTGGCGCTGATTTACGTATTTTAAGTAGGGTATTTTTTAAAATTAAATAGGGAATTTAATTAACTTGTCCTTTTCTTACCGGGAGTATGTGAAACAGATTTTAAAAAAGGCGAAACAATAGAAAAAGCGAAGGGAGAAACTGGCACAAGAGATAGGAATTTTGAAAAAACCGGGTCCGGAAACCGGGAAACGGGCTGTGGAAGTTGACCGGGTGGGACCCGGACCGGGAGAACCGGGAATTCCCGTTCCTGGTTTCATCCCGGTTGCTTAGAAAACCGGGAAACGGGTCCGGAGACCGGGTCCCGGACCCGTTCCGGTCTCTAACTAGCACACCCCTGATTCCTAGATATAATCCAAAAAAAATTTTTCAGTTGAATATGAAGACGAATTAGCTCGAATTGGTGAATTTGAATTAGTTTATCCTTCAACAAAATTAAATTATTTAAAATATATGCGTTTACCTCTATATTCAAATTTACTTTTATCATTTTGGCAAAAAATGAAAATTGAAGAAAAATTGATAAAAATGAAAGAAATTTCAAAAAAATGTTCAAAAAAAGAACATTTGGCTAAAATAAATAATAATAATTGGAGAGAGGATGAAGAAGAAAATGAAGAAGAAAAATAAAAAAAAAGAAGGAAAAATAAAATAACGATTCGCAATAACATTTTTAAAAAAATAAAAATTAATTTTTTTTTAATTTTCAGAGGCTGCCAACGAAAAAAAAATATTTTTTTTCAAAGAAAAATACGCTAAAGTCTTAAAAATATATTTTTAGATAATTTTTGAATTTTTTTTTAAATTTAGTTTTTTAAATAAAAATTATTTAGAAAATAATCTAATCATTTTTTGATTTTTCAAAAGGAATGGGCACGAGATTTCCTCTCTCCCTCCCCCATCTTTATCCAATCTCTGTCTTTTTTCCGTTATTGATGATTAAAACATTTTTTCTCAACAAATCAGAACTTTAAAACAATCAGAATTTCTCTCAAAATCAGAATTTCCGTCTTTTTACTTTATTTTTTTGTGTGCTTTTTTCTTGCCCATTTCTACTGATTAAAATAATTTCTAGATAAATATTTGAAGAATAAACTTGAAAGATGCTCTCTTTTTAAGGATAATTTCTGAATTTTTACTTTAAATAAAAATAATATTTTTTTTTAATTTTTTAAAACTAATTTTAAAAAGTTTTTTTTTCAGAAAAGATGTCAAATATTCGTTTCTCTAATTTTATTAAAAGGGCTGTTTCTTCTCTTAATACTACTTTATTTGGACAACCAACAAAAATGCCTTTATTAGTGGAGAATTATAATTGTTATTTGCCTACTCAATCTGTTAATTATTCGAGTTTGAGACGTTCTAAGGTAGTTAATGGGAGAATTACTTGAAATCAGAATTAAGAAATAAAACCAGAATTTTTAAATTCTGGTTTTTAAAATCAGAATCTAAAATCAAAACAACCAGAATTTAAAAATCAGAATTTTTTAAAATCAGAACAAAATCAGAATTTAAAATCAGAATTTTTAAAATCAGAATTTTTGAGATCAGAGCAAAATCAGAACTTATGAATTCTGATTATAAAAATCAGAATTATAAAAACAACAAAACTAGAATTTGAAAAATTTTCAAAATTCAGAAGAATCAGAATTCAAGACATACTAGCTTTCAGGTTCTTCCACTACGTCATTTTTCTGTTCAATCGAGGCAACAAGCAATTTTTGATGTTGACTCTGACGATGGTTTTGATGAACTCATACTTAACTCAGAAAAGCCAGTGATTGCCTGTTTTCATGCTGATTGGTATTCTAGAATAAATTCAGAACACCAGAATTCGGAAAATCAGAATTTCGGAATAAACCAGAATTAAAATCAGAATTTCTGAAAATAACAGAATTTCAGAACATTATCAGAATTTCTGAAAAAAAACAGAATTTCAGAACACCAGAATTTATGAATAAACCAGAATTTCGAAAACAGAATTTCAGAATCAGAACATTATCAGAATTTTGGAATCAGAATTTTGGAATCAGAATTTCTGGAAAACCCAGAATTTCAAAACATCAGAATTTCAGAACAATTCCTTTTCTAAGGTGTGGTCCTTGCCAAAGCTTTGCACCCAGACTTGAAGCAAAAGTATCTGGACAGGGAGGCAAGGTCTATCCAATATTAAACAAAAAAATAAATAGTTACCTTCCATTTTTTAAAGATTTTATTAGCAAAAATCAACGTAGAGGGAGGGGCAAGTTCATTAGCCGAACAGTTTGAGGTTACTTCAATCCCAACAATTGTGTGCTTTAAAAATGGGGAATTTTTTGATAGAATTGAGGGGGCTGTTGAGGATTCTGATTTGGATGACCTTTTGGAAGATTTGTTAATGTCTGGTGAAGAAGGGGAGGAAGAGGGAGAAGGGGGAGGAGAGAGGGAATAAATTGAAATTATTTCTTTGTTGAGTTGTTAATTTATATTCTGATTATTTTAAAGTGTTCTGATTATAGAAATTCTGAATGTTATAATTATTCTGATTTTTTTAATAAATTCCTGGTTTTTTCAGAATTTCAGAGAAATTAAAATTAAAATCAGAATTTCTGAAAAAATAGAATTTCAGAACACCAGAATTTCTGTAAAACTGTAAAAATTCTGATTTTTTTTTTCACAACTCTGGTTTTTTCAGAATTCTGATATTTTTAATATTCTGATTTTTTCAGAATTCTGGTTTTTATTCTGATATCTTTAAAATTCTGATTTCAAAATTCTGGTTTTCCCAAAATTATGATTTTCTGATTTTTAAAAATTCTGATTATTTTCAGAATTCTGACTTTTGTTCTGATACATTCAGAAATTCTGATGAACATTTCCAATATTATTTTTTTCAGAATTCTGATTTTATTTTTTTGTTTAATTTCAAATTTATTGCACTTTTCTGATAAAGATGATTGCATTAAAAAATATTATTTACTTGTCTATACATGTTAATTAATTAAATACATATGTATTTAATCAATATTTATTTTTTCTTTTTTAATTTATTAATTTTAATTTTTAAGTTTTGCCTATTAAATTAAAAAAATATTTTTTTTTAAAAATATGACGGTTATTGCAGGATTATTTGAAGTCACAGCTACAGGTTAATTTTACAAATAAATAAAATCAGAATTTTTCATAAATTCTGATTCTGAAAAATCGAAACTTCCATAAGTTAATTTTTCAGAAATTCTGATTTTTAAAAATTTAAGAATCAGAATCTTTCGGAAATTCTGATTCTTAAAAATCAGAATAACGATTTTCAGAAATCAGAATTTTGTAAAAAATTTTTCTGAAAAATCAGAATTTTCAAAAAATCAGAATTTTTCAGAAATCAGAATTCTCAATTCAAAATCATAAATTCTGATTTTTCTAATTTTTTCTAAATTTCAGATGTTGTATTGCTCATTCTCTTCATTTATGTTGTCTATAAATTATTCTTCAAAAGACATCAAGTAATTGAACCCCCAACACAAGAAAAGGTTTACCAAGTGGACAAGAGGGATATGACCGTTGAGGAACTTAAAGGTTACAATGGGGTGGAGAATGAACGGATTTATATGGCTTTGAATGGAAATGTAGGTTTCTTTTGATTGGTGATATTTAAGGGGAGGAAATCAGAAATTCTGAAATTAGAAGAAAATCAGAATTTTTTCAAATCAGAACTGTTCAGAAGTTCTGATTTCTGAGGTTCTGGTTTTCAGAATTTCAGAATAAACCAGAACCCTTTCCCTTTAGTAATCCTGAACATAAATTATTTACAGATTTATGATGTTACAAGAGGAAAGGATTTTTATGGTCCAGAAGGAGCTTATGGAGGTAACTTTTGAATTTTAAATTAATTCAAATTTTTCAGAAATTTCAAAAAATCCTGAAAATTTTTGGATATAAAATTTTTTATATAATCTCTGGGTATCCGAATTCGACATCCGAACCGAAAACTTTTGGATATCTGGACTGTTTTAGAGTCCAAATCCACCAGCCCTACCTTTCTTAATATCGCTTTATCCTTTCTTCTCACCCACTTTTATTTTTCAGCACTCGCTGGTCACGACGCTACAAGAGCCTTAGGTACAATGAATATTAAATTGGTCAAAGACGAATATGATGACCACTCAGGAATGACTGCAGACGATTTAGAAGAGGCTAAAGAATGGGAACAACGACTTTCTTGTTTTTTTTTTGAATTTTTTGATGAAAAAATGTTTTTTAAGTCAAATATCCGCTGGTTGGACGTTTATTGGCGCCGGGGGAGTCAACAGAAGTGGAAACGGAAGTGGAAAAACCTGAAGAAAAAATTCAAGAAACACCTCAGGAATGATTTAATTATTTGAAGCTGTAATGGATTCGGCTTCTGTTTTATTTTTAATTCTGTGTATTTCTCACTTATTAATTTAAAAAACCATTTTTGCAGGATAAAATTTAAAATTTACGGATTTTTTTCAAATTTACGAGTTTTTAAAGGTAGAGAACTAAGTTAAAAATTTACGAACAATATTGTTAAGCTTGCGGACAAAAATTTGAAATTTGCGGACAAAATTCAGATTTGCGGATTCTCTGAAGAATTTAGAGAATGGTGAATTTTCACCGGGCCTATCGATAACGGCAATTTCTCGACGTTGCTTCTCAAAAAGTTAAATGGGATCGTCTGATGACTAATGTTTAAATTTTTATTTGTTCAAGAAAAAAATAAAAGAAAACCTCCTTTTTATTTTTTTCAAGGGCCACGTTGCGAGGATGTTTATCAACAATGTTTTCGACCAGTCTGTCTGTGACCGTGTCAACTGCTTCAGACAATGTTTATATTTGTCACAAACAGCATCAAAAATTAAAAATGTGATATCAATTAACCACAAAAAGTATCAAGCTAACAAAATTTTATTTCCTTCTCTATGAGGAGGAAACAAAATTTTAACGTGTAATGTTTTTAATTGTTTAAAAAATAGTCTAGAATTTCCATATATAAGCAAATGTGTTTAGTCAATAGAAAATCAACAATCCTAAAAAAATAAAAATAATGAATACATTCTCTTTTATACTCTTCCTTCCCACAATTTTCTTAGCCTCTATGGACCTGTCTGAAGCCGCGGCTAAGCCACCACCACCTCCGCCCTGCAAATTTGTTACCGATTTTGATGCTAGAACTAATTGGCCACGTTGCAAGGATGCTATCAACAATGTTTTCGCCCAAGCTGACTGTGATAGTTGCTGGGCTGTTTCAGTTGCTAGTGCTTACACTGATCGTTATTGTATTCAACGTGCATTAAAGAATTTGAATACGAGCAGCACTGATCCACACTTTCGATTTTCTGCACTGGACATCATGTCATGTACCTATCCATTGCAAGATGGATGTAAAGCTGGAGGATTTCCAGTGGACGCTTGGAAGTTCATACAAAAAAAAGGAGTTGTTACTGGAACTGACTATTATCAGAATAATGGCTGCAGACCATATCCTTATGAACCTAATAAGAAAGCTTCTTTTAAAACAAGATGCTCTGAAGGTCTTTTAAAGAAACCAAAATGCACAAATTCGAAGTGGCCAACCCCTTATGAGAAGGACAAGCATTATGGTGAGTATACCTTAATATAAGCCGTTGTTAGCGTCGATCTATTGATTATATTCATCATGTCTTGTATCCTGACAATTTAATTTTTTAGCAAGTTCACATACAAGATGGAGTGGACCAAAAGTTAAAATAAGTGATATTCAAGCTGAAATAAAGAGGAATGGTCCTATTAATGCTAATTTCTTTCTGTCTAGTGATTTGTTACAACGTGGCCGTACAGATGAACCTTATATTGTAATGCTGAAAATGAATATTTTTAAAAATTTATAAAACATTTTAGGGAAATATCAAATGTACGCTTTTTAAACCTAGCAACCATGTACTTGAAATCGTTGGATGGGGTAGAAAAATTTGTGGTAAAAATGTAGTGCCATATTGGATCTGCAAAAATTCATTTGGAGCAAGTTGGGGCAACGGTGGCTTCTTCAATGTTCGAATGGGATATAATGATAATTGTTTGGAAAATGATGGCATTAATTTTGGCTTACCAATTTTATAATGAAAAATAATTAAAGTACTTGATAACTATTAGGGTTAGCCTAAAATATGCAAGAAAATATGTATTATGTCTTAGAAAGCTCGTTTTTCAAATTCCTTTATGATGCTTATTTTGGCTAACTCTATAATATATGTACATGTGTTAAATATAAGTAAATCTATACATGATGTATGTGATAATTAATAAATAAATTTGGCATAATGTTTTAATAAACGGGATAAAATGTCATTCTTGTCAAACGTCAACTACGCGATTTTTGGGAGTTTTTTAAGGAAAAACTTAAACTCCCAAGCGGGTCAGTAGGAGAGTTATTCTGTCTCGTCTATTGCTAATGTTGTATGGATTGTTTATGCGTTACTTTGTTACCGTCCAACAGGTTGAAGAGTGTCAGATTAACCCTAAAATATTCTTTAGGTCTGATTTGAAATTAAATTCCAAGCTCAAATTACCCGCTTTCCCAATGACAGACATTAAAATATCGAAAGCTTTTTTTGCTCATTTTTCTTTAAATCGGATTATCTTTTACCGATTTTTGAATTATGGGATAGGTTTTATAAGCTTGTGTCTAAAGATTTTTTGGGAAATCTAAAGATTTTTTGGGGAATTCTATGTATTCCTCACTTATTAATTTAAAAGCTATTCTTGCGGATAAAATTTAAAATTTGCGGATTTTTTTAATTTTGCGGATTTTTAAAGTTTGAGAACGAAGCTAGAAATTTTTGGACACTAATTAAGTTTCCGGACAAAAATTTAAACCTTCGACAAAAATTCAAATTTGCGTATTTTCTATAATTTGCGGATTTTTTAAACTGTGAAGACAGAATTTACCAAGTCATTAAGCTACTTTTAGTAGACCTGCTGAATTTTAGAGAATAAAAATAATTTTGAATTTTGCCCGTCAAATTTACAATTCCTATCTAGGAGGAAATTTTAAAAAATTTTTGATTCTTAGAAACGGGCAATAAAATTAGAATAGAAAAGTATCGTTGCCAGCGGCGCGCTCTTCGCTGGAAAGATTCAAACCGTGTGAAAATTGAAGGAAACTAAAAATGAACAAAATTTTTTTGGAAAAGTTGTTTTTCTTCTTGAAGGCAAAGATAGAAAATTTAAAGAAATGATTATAATACCTAAATGGATCAATTTAAAAAACTGTTATTTAAAAAAGATTACGACACCACCGATTCCCAGGACGTCTCCGTTCCAAGTACTAAGGAGGCCCAGCGTTGCTTAACTTGCCAGATCGGACGGGATGGCGTGCTTTCAACGCGGTATGGTCGTAATCAACAGTGCTAAATTTTCTCAATATTAAAAAATATTTTCACTAAAAAGGGAGGCTGTCGCGGGAAAGAATGAAGTTTAGTAAAAATTGAACAAATAAGAATCATGAGAGAATAAAGTATGAGGAATTAAAATTTTTAAACTAGGTTTTTAACCGGGCTGTTCCATACTGAGAGGAATAATCTTTGAATTTATATTTGATAAATATTTGAATTTTTGAAACTTAGTGTTCCGAAACATTAATGAAACATAAGTTTTATACGCTTAATACCTTAATAAAACCCTTAATTCCAACCAAAAAGGGGGTTTTGAGGGATTAAGGATTTTACTGTCTGTATAAAACATTTGTACATGTAAATCCGAACGTAAAAAATGATGGACGATATGCTTCTGCTGAAGGTCTGGAGAAAGGTCTGAATTGAAACAGATTTATTTTTACAATAATCGTAGCCAGTAAGCAAAAATTTGTTAATTCTATTGATACTATTCAATAAAGAATCCTCTTTTGTTAAGAGATTTTCCTTTGGAAAATAATTTCTTTCTCTTTGCGGATAGGTAGATTGGACATTTATCTTTAAAAGGAATCTCATCCTACTAATTCGATATTTATTCTGGTACCATTCGATAGAGGACATCCAACTTACTATTGTGAAGTGATATCCGTTTTCTTGCAAAATGATTTTAAGCCGAGTTATAGTCAATCAAAGTTTTCGTCTTTGGGGTGTTTGAGAAAAAATGCACTATTTATTTTTGCTTTTCTCTGATTGCTTCACATTGTCTTACCGTGGAAAGAAAAGAATGAATGTGTTGTGGGGAATTAAAAAAAAGCAAAGAAAAAATGCAGACACAAAAAAACAAAGAGAAAGTGGGCGGGTGGACTTGTTGAGTAAAGGGAAGTAAAATGTAGGGAAATTTGATGCCAGAGACAAATTGATCGGGCAATTCGCTGTCCGCGGGGATGATTTGAAATAAACTAAAAAGAGAACAAATTTAATAAGTATAAGAGAAAATGGGCGGGCGGGTTTTTTATGGCGGGTGGGCAAATTAGGAAAATATTCTAAAGAGCTGGGATTACTCGGGCTGTTCCACACTAGAAAAGCTGTAATTTGAATAAGTTTGGTAAATATTTAAATTTTGAAACATTTTTGTTCTGAAACATTACAGGAGATTTCGTGGTTTTTCTTTACATGGGGCTGGAACAAATTTCTACTTTTTTGGGAGACTATCCGCCTTGCTTTGCAATGAAAATGACTTGGGTTGAGCTGTGACCTTGGGTTGAACAATTTGGAATATGACTAAATTTCGAACCTCTAGGTGGTTACCCGGGCTGGGAGAGGTGTTCCAAAATAAAAGGTGTTCCAAGAAGGACCAGGCTGCCACTGGGTAATCATTGCCATATATAGGAGTCAGTGACCATAGTATCGGAACATCTCAGGTAATACTGGGCACTCGCAGGTAATAACCCTGGTAATAACTGGGCAAATTTAAAAAATTTTAAGGCTGGGATTGCCCGGGATGCTCGCGGAGAGGGCATATTTAATGTGAGGAGAGGGTATCTTAGTTTGGGTCCGCCGACCGTTGTAGGGGTTATTTCACTTGTTTCAATTTTAATCCAAAATTTTTCACTGCATTCTTTAGTAAATTGGTCTTCAGCTTCAGTGTTGTTTTTAATATTACTGTCAAAGCCAAAATGTTTCTCTGGGCCATAATAAAAAATAAAAAAACTCCTGGGTCCATGCCAAAATTTTTATTCATTACCACTACTATTAAGTAACTACAAATACTATTTAAAGAACCACTTTTGCTAATTCTACGACCACTTTTTGTTTTCTCTTGCTTAATTCTTTTTCCATTTATTTTTCTCATGATGGCGCATAGCTAGGGGTTGCATTTGGTCCATTTCTCTTTTCGCCTCGACTTATATTATTGGAAAAGTGGTTGTCTGTTGAGTAAAATTGAAAAAAGTGGCTGTGTGCTTGCGAATTGTAAAATAAAGTGGTTGTTTGCTGAGGAAATGGAAAAGAAGAATGTATAGGAAAATAAATAATTCTCGACGTAGCAGATCTCAAGTCCTTCCGGGTTTCTTGGTGCCTTTAGATGCAAATTCTTATCATCCAATCAACGTGTTTATGGTACAATCTGAAGACTCAAATGTGCTACTTTGATTTCTAACCGTTTTAAATCGATGTCATCATTCCAAAAGGCTACAGATGCTTTTAAAGGACGCATTTGGGTCAAAAATCGAAATCCGCTACAACGCCGCGGGCCAGCGAGGAAAATTTTAACACTTAGGTGCAGATCTTATGGCATATGGGAAGATATTGAATTTCCCGGCTGAAAAATGTTTAGCGGTTGAATCTCGATGAAGGAGAAAAAAATTTGATACTAAATATAGCCTCTGGGCCGAATTGGTGAAGTGAAAAGTTGATATTTTGTGTTGAGACGAAGCGTCCTAGTTGAAGGATCTGAATTTTATGCCAGTTCATTGCTGAATTGGCAAGACGAGCAATCGGTCGGTTCGATGCACACTTTTGAGTGTTTCGTAAAGCTAGCAAGTGACCCGAGATTGGTTGTGAGACCAAATCTGTCTCGCCTCGTGTGTCGTTCTGGCGCCGACGGTGCGAGTGATGAAGCTTTATGCTTTTCTGGGTAAGATTTGCTGCCTTCAAGGTTCGAGTGAATCTTTCCTGATTGCGAGATATCTGGTTGATCCTGCCTGAACTGATGTGTTCATTTCAAAGATTAAGCCATGCATGTATGTTTAATCGTTTTAACGAGAAACCGCGAACGGCTCATTACAATGGCCATGATTTACTTGATCTTGATTATCTAAATGGATAACTGTGGAAAAGCTAGAGCTAATACATGCACCAAAGCTTTGTCCTCTCGGAAAAGCGCATTTATTAGAACAAAACCACGCGGCTTCGGCTGCTTCTTGTTGACTCAGAATAACTAAGCTGACCGCATGGCCTTGTGCCGGCGGCGTGTCTTTCAAGCGTCCACTTTATCAACTTGACGGGAGCATAATCGACTCCCGTGGTGGTGACGGATAACGGAGGATCAGGGTTCGACTCCGGAGAAGGGGCCTGAGAAATGGCCACTACGTCTAAGGATGGCAGCAGGCGCGCAAATTACCCACTCTCGGCTCGAGGAGGTAGTGACGAGAAATAACGAGATCGTTCTCTTTGAGGCCGGTCATCGGAATGGGTACAATTTAAACCCTTTAACGAGTATCAAGCAGAGGGCAAGTCTGGTGCCAGCAGCCGCGGTAATTCCAGCTCTGCTAATACATAGAATTATTGCTGCGGTTAAAAAGCTCGTAGTTGGATTCGTATCGGTACCCTTGAACCCTCCGGGTGTTTCTGGGTGTTATCGATTTATCGTAATGTTCGGTTTTGAGTCCTTAACAGGATTCTTAACAGGCATTGCAAGTTTACTTTGAACAAATCAGAGTGCTTCAAACAGGCGTTTTCGCTTGAATGATCGTGCATGGAATAATAGAAAACGATTTCGGTTCAGTTTTATTGGTTTTACGGACTGAGATAATGGTTAACAGAGACAAACGGGGGCATTTGTATGGCCCCGTGAGAGGTGAAATTCTTGGACCGTGGCCAGACAAACTACAGCGAAAGCATTTGCCAAGAATGTCTTCATTAATCAAGAACGAAAGTCAGAGGTTCGAAGGCGATCAGATACCGCCCTAGTTCTGACCGTAAACGATGCCAACTAGCGATCCGCCGATGGAAATTATATTGCCTTGGTGGGGAGCTTCCCGGAAACGAAAGTCTTCCGGTTCCGGGGGAAGTATGGTTGCAAAGCTGAAACTTAAAGGAATTGACGGAAGGGCACCACCAGGAGTGGAGCCTGCGGCTTAATTTGACTCAACACGGGGAAACTCACCCGGCCCGGACACTGTGAGGATTGACAGATTGATAGCTTTTTCATGATTCAGTGGATGGTGGTGCATGGCCGTTCTTAGTTCGTGGAGTGATTTGTCTGGTTTATTCCGATAACGAGCGAGACTCTAACCTACTAAATAGCTGGTACATAATTTAAGTGTATACAGCTTCTTAGAGGGATTTGCGGTGTTCAGCCGAAAGAAATTGAGCAATAACAGGTCTGTGATGCCCTTAGATGTCCGGGGCTGCACGCGCGCTACACTGGCAAAATCAACGTGCTTGTCCTACCCCGAAAGGGGCGGGTAAACCATTGAAAATTTGCCGTGATTGGGATCGGAAATTGCAATTATTTTCCGTGAACGAGGAATTCCAAGTAAGTGCGAGTCATCAGCTCGCGTTGATTACGTCCCTGCCCTTTGTACACACCGCCCGTCGCTGCCCGGGACTGAGCCATTTCGAGAAATTTGGGGACCGTTGATTTAATTTTTCTAAATTACTTTGATGGAAACCAATTTAATCGCAGTGGCTTGAACCGGGCAAAAGTCGTAACAAGGTAGCTGTAGGTGAACCTGCTGCTGGATCATTACTTTATGTGATGTTCAAATTCGAATTCGCAACATAAATATATTGTTGTGAAACGGCTGTCGCTGGTGTCTAGGTGTTGCTGATACGGTTGTGAACGTCCGTGGCTGTATATGTGGCGCGAAGCTACCATCTGAGGGGTTATGACTGAACGCCTCTAAGTCAGAATCCCGCCCAGTCATGATAGCAATATATATCGCTCTCCGGTGTCGGAAGGCAAAATGTATGCCATTTTATTAGTGGTAGTACAAGCCCCAGTATCTGGCATTTTCCTTCTACTATAATTGGTAGTTGGTTGCTAAAAGCTTAGCACTCCTCGTGCAGGTGTAACGTCGGGGCGCAAAATCACTTGTATACGACTTGAATACTGGTCAGGGGGTTGTATCCAGTAGAGCAGCTCTTCGCTGCGATCTGTTGAGACTTAGCCCTTGATCGGATGATTTGTCTTTTTTATACACTATAGACCTGTTTATTAAGGAATTATGGCCGTCCCCGCTTAGAGGCTAATGAGTAAATACAATATAACCGATGTGCCAAAATTGCAAACAGTTGTGTCCAATCAGTGCATGTTGGAATTTAATGTGGATCGAGTCTGTTTTTACGGGGGTACTAAGTACCAACTATACGAAATAACGACCCATTTTTTTGTACAAGCTTCGTATATCCGTTCAACGATTGCTTTACTATGCCTGTTTAAATTTGCAAATTAAGTTTTAAAAAAATGAGTAAATACATTTTAAAAGTCCGATTATTATTTCGGACTTTATTATTTTTACTTATTATCCGATTATTATTTTTCCGGGTACTCCAACTTCCCTTAAATGCAGACACGAATTAAGCGTAAACGGCAAAAGCTTAAAAGAGTAAATCGGCCATCGTAAACCGAATCGTGAACACCTCCTGGCCATTTGCAGCTAAATGAGTAAATACAATATAACCGATGTGCCAAAATTGCAAACAGTTTGTGTCCAATCAGTGCATGTTGGAATTTAATGTGGATCGAGTCTGTTTTTTATATGACAAAAAGTACCTGGGGATTTACTACTAATTGAAAAAATTTTTGAATTTTATTTATGATGGGTTGGTGTAGCTTTTATTGAGATCTCAAAATCCCGAAATCAACGGAATATTTTAACCTACTTAGGGGTATAAAAAATTTTTCTCAGGCCTCCAGAAAGCTCACAAAAATTTTTACAAAAAACACTTGGTCCCATCTTGGGGATGAATTGAGGAGTCATCAGTTATATGTGCGAATAAAAAATTCACTCAAATTACCCCACAGATTTCCACAGGAATTCCTATTAACCCCATGAAACCAGCTGAATTTCGCATTGATTAAATTACATTTTTTTCGACCCTGGAACCCTTGAAAAAAATAGTTTAGATTAAGCTGAACACTTTCAAGCCAGTTAAGCAGCTCAAGAACAAATCTAGTTCTACCTGCAACATGTAATGTATATTGTACATTCTATCTTGCAACACTTCTTCCACCCTATTATTATAAGGCCGAGTTATGGCCCTAATTGAGCAATAATCGCATAATTGCACCAATGATTATCGTTAATATGGCACCAATGTATCGTTAATATGGCAAGGGGCCAACTTTCTGTACGCCTCCAAATTGCCAATATCATTTACTTGTAACTACTTGAAAAATATCACGACAAACTACCAATTGAAAAAAATTGTTTGCGGAATATACGGAACCCGAACTGTGACCAAAAATTTTTAAAAATTACATCGTGTAGAGCATGGTCGATAGCCTATTCCCATATGTGGCTTTTTTGGCTCCGAACCCCATTTCTAAAAGTTATAGGGGTTCAAAGTTTCAGACTTTTGGAGCTCTCTACCTCATAAAGAGAGATTTTTCTCTTATTGAAGAGAAAAATAAGACTCACATCCTCCTTTTTTCCTTTCCTTTTCTTTTCTAATGTTGGTTAAAGAAAGAGAAAAGAAGGAGGAAATAAAAGGAAAAGGCTTCTCTGCCATCTCCTCTTTCGTTTTTAATTAGCATTGGGTGAAAGGCAGAGAAGCCATTTCCTTATTTTCTCTCCCCTTCTTTTCTCTTTCTCTAACCAACATTAGAAAATAAAAGGAAGAAAGGAGGATGTGAGTCTTATTTTTCTCTTTGGGAGGAGAAAAATTGCTCTTTAATAGAGAAAATAAGGTAGACTCGACAGCTCCAAAAGTCTGAAACTTTGAACCCCTATAACTTTTCGAAATGGTGGTCGGAGCCAAAAAAGCCACTATAGGAATAGGCTATCGACTATGCTCTACACGTTGGTATAATTTTCATTTAAAAATTTTTGGTCACAGTTCAAAATGTTCCCTTGTCAGTAAAAAACAATGATTACCGGAATGCCTTTTATTTCCAGTGCCAATTCGATATTTATTTTGGTACCATTCGATTGAGGACTATTGACTTCCTATTACAAAGTGATATCCGTTTTCTTGAAAAATGATTGAGCCGAGTTATGGCCGATCATACTTTGAGTCTGGAGTTAAGGGGATTTTGATTTTGGATTTTTCATGCTCAAAAAAATACCAGAAACTTTTACTAGGTTAGGGGATTGAGTCACGACGGTAAGTCTCGGAGCCATATTTTGGGCCAAATAGGTACAGCCAAATTACCCCTACAAGTTACAATACCCCGAATAATATATTTGAAACGATCGGAGTTTACCTCGAAACTAAGGGGTAAACTCCGATCGGTTGATTGGCCATACTCCAACGCAGCCATTTGTAATAAAACGGCATATCACTTCGCAATATGAAGCCGAAGGTCATCTATCGAATGGTACCAAAAAATATATCAAATTTACACGTAAAGTAAACAATGTTCCCATGTTAGTTAATAATAACCCAAAAATTTAAAATTAAACTTGCAAAAAATACCACCAACAGCAGCACAGACAGCAATTGGGGTTGCACAAATACAGTAAGGAGCAATTCAAGTTTTCTCACACCTCTACCTAAATTTAAAAGTAAAAAATTAAAAAATAATTTTTAAATACAAAACACAATTTAAACCCCAGAAAAATTTTTATTTTGCTTGAAGATTGTAGAACTTTTAAATAAACTAAACTCAAATCACACAACTTAGACTATAAATTTAGCATATCCCACAATCATGTGACCATCAGAGCTGCGTCGAAATAAAAAAATCTTCGAAATTCGGAAATCGAAAATCGAAAGAAATCCAAAAATATCGAAATCGAAAATCGAAATTTTATAAAAAAATTCGAAAATCGGAAATCGAAAATCGGCAGAAAAAAACGTCGAAAATCGAAAATCGGTAATCGAAAATCGAAATTTTTTAAAATAACTAAAAGAGTAGTAAACAATCCGCAATATGGAGATATAAGTGTTAATCTTGAGATATAAGGGGATTCAATGGATTAATGGTAGTCTTAAGAGATATCAGTGATCGTAGGGATATACCAAATTTCTTCGGCTGTACTTTAGTACGTGGGTCCCGGAGTTAATATACAAATGTTATACCATTCGAAAGAGCTAGGCGAGCTGAGTCGAATGCCACCAGTTTTAGCCCGAGGAAAAATTTTTGGACCGAGATATAGGTCCCTGAAATTTGAAAAAGCATAGGGGGGACCAAGCACTTTTTTGGGGTGAAAAATTCGAAAATGCAAATGATACCTCATTCGAAAGAGCTCCTCGAGCTGAGTCGAATGACACCAAAATCAACGAAATCCGACATGTTTGGGCAAAGTTATGATCGTTTCTTTTAGCTCCTTACCTATGGCTCCAGATTAAGCGCCGCATTCTAAAAGCTATGTAGCATGTATAGATCGAAATTTTTGAAAAGCCTGGGCCGGTTAATGGTTCCGGGTTTGATTTGTTTACCTGGGCTTTTAGTCCAGGTAAACAAATCAAGAAAGTCAAAAAATGCCTGGGCCTTGACTCTGGGTACAGGAAAAACCCAGGCCTTTGTGCAGACCCAGCTCGATCTCTAGTAGCATGTAACCTAGAACTCGCAGAAAAGGGTAAATGCTTGAGCCAGATTCGAAGTAAAAATCAGGGAACCTCAACGGATGATGGATTGCTATAATTGCCTCTACTGGTCAGAACATAGGATATCCCAACCGGTCTCCCAACCCAATCGGAGAAAGGAAAAAAAATTTCAATAAAATCTAGATAAGGCAGTTTAACCTTTTGAAAACCCAAAATCCAAATTTTAAACTAAACCTTGTTGATCGTCCATTATTCATACAGGTTAGAAAAGCATAGCCATAATTCAAATCCAACTTTTGAACATAATTAAAGAAATTGAAGAATCAAAATAAAATGTATCTGAAAAAAAATAAAATTAATTTAAAAAATAATGTGAAAGAAGTAAAAATCTTAGGAATGAAACAGAGATAATCGAAAACATCAAGTAAAAAGGGAAGCCATTTTAAATTTGAATAAAAAGAACGGTATCTCTCTCTTTCTCTAATTCCCTTACTATTTCGTTTTCAAGTTGGGCAGGACACTTTGTCGCGGTTTTTTTCGCCCACTTTGTCGCAGTGATAAAAAATCGGTTTTTTAACTATTTTTTCTAAAAAACATTCAAAACTAAAATTATTGAGCAAGCGGAGTGAGGTGTTTCTAATTAGTTGACCGACCTGAAACAAGTAGGGATTTTTTTACTTGGATTTTGTTTTTAAGGTAAACAAGATCGAAAAATTTAACCAGCGCCAGAGGGGGATGTACTAGTTTAGATTCAATTCAGAATTTTTACTTGACCCAAAACCAATTTTGGCGGATCTATATTGATTTTTAAAGGTAACAGGGGACATGTAAGTAAAGATTAGAATTAACAGGCTAATTTTCATGGGAAAAATTTTTAAATTGGCAATCAAGTTGAAAGGGGCGGTTAGGGGAAGGGGCGGTTACATTATTTCCCACATTTTCCCCTAACCGCTCTTTTTAACTTGACTGCCAATTTAAAAAATTTTTCTACATTACATGGTTTTGTAATAGAGAAGAAGAATGCCCTTCTTAATATTCGGAAAATTTAAATTGACTACCCCAATAAGTGCCTAATAAAATTTGGAATATTAATGCGCATGTTAAAGCGCCAAGTCATTACACACCAAAACGTAGGAGCCAAATCGTTAATTTCCAGAAATATATCAAGGACGGGTCGGGTTAAAAAGAATTTGGATAGATTCGATGTTTTCAGCCAGTTATTTTCTTTTTTAAATGCCTCAAAGGAAAATTTTGTAAGGTGTTTCAGATCGGTTTTCATTCTTTTCAAGTAGAAAAAAGACTTAACCCGACCAATCCCTGATATGTTCAAGAGGGGACTAATTGGCAAACCCCTACAAAACATGATCCGGTATTTTAAAACCCAAAAAATTTAGAAAAAAAACCTTAAAACACTCAAAAGCATTCACCGTTTAAATAAAAAAATCAGCTTTATCAACATCGAGCAAGGCCCATCAGCCCATCCATTTCATCTTTCGCCACCAGTAAGATGGTAGAGCAGCAATATCATTTTTAAAAAATTTTTAAATCTCTAAAAAACAAGAAAATTAAAAGAAAACTAAGAAAACAGAAAGAAAAATGCAAACTAAAATTTGAAAAAAGAAAACAAAAAATCGTCAAGTTCCTTACTATGTCTTCTATATTATCTATAAAATAAATAGACATTATGCCAAAATTGTACAAATTTAATTCAAAAGGTCTAAGCGAATTAAAAATTTCAAAATGTCTAAACAATCTAAAGTAATCAAAGCAATCCTATTGAGTTGGCGAGATGCTTGAATCACGCGTCTCGCTTATTTTGGACTATTCCTTGAAAGAAATAGGCCAAAACCTAGAAATAACTCGTTTGTTCTCAAATATCCGATGGTTAGACATTTATTGGCAAAAATTCTGCGTTAGGAACGCCACCCAATTTTAGCCCCCCCCCCTCTCTGTCTGTAATCGTCCCCTGTAATCGTCCCCCTACGTCTTTGGTATAGAGTTGGGCGGTTCAACTATATTTAAATCAGAGAAATTTTTAAAAAATTGATTAAAACAATTATTCCAAAAAAAGTAAAATTTATTTAATCGTCAAAAAAAATTTTTTAAGTAGAAAAAAATATACATGAAATGAAAAAAGTTGGAATTACAAATAAATCAATTATTAAATTCATCCACTTTTTCCATAGTCAAAATTCGATTATTCGGTTTATTTATGCTTTGCATTTCGCCTTTTAAAGAAGACACAATTTTGTGAATGTCCAAATCACAACCTTGAAAAATTTTTTTGAAAAATTTATATTTTTTGTCCGCAAAACTTTTGCGGACAAAATTTTGGGTTTGCGGACACGATTTTAAAACTTGCGGACAAACTTAAAAATTTGCGGACAAAATTGTAAAATTGCGGATAAAAATTTAAAAAATTTTTTCCTTACACAATCCTTGTCCTTGAATAAACAAAAGAAAGGCTTGGACAACTTCTGCAGGTCTGTCTTCCAAAACTAATCCAGAACTGTCGGAAACCTTTTAAAAAATTTTTTAATTAAAAAAATCTTACCCAAATTTAATTTATGGACAACCCCGAATTGTGTTTCCAAAAATTCCCAGGATTTATTCTATTTAATTTTAGGGACCCCAGGGACACTAATTAAGAGAAATTCATCGGTTCGATTTTAAACTATTTTTGCGGATAAAAATTAAAATTTTGCGGACAAAAAATTTTGCGGATTTTTTAATATTTGCGGACAATCATTATAAATTGCCCTATTGTTAGACACATTCTTGTATAAAAATGTAAAAAACACCCCCAATAATCACTTAAAATAATTACCCTCCTAATAAATTTAATAAAAAAAAATAAAAAGAAAACCTTTAACCATTCAGTCATTTTCGGATCTAATTGCGAATTGAAATAAACAGATTCATCAATAAATGCAGAATTATTTCCAACAATTACAAGGGTTGGGATTTTTGATAAATTGAGTAAATTGATTTCATTTCGACTAAAAATTTAAAAAAATTCTAAAAAAAAATCTGCGGACTTTCCGCAAAAAAAATTTGCGGACAAAATCGCAAGAATTTTTTTCTGCATACTTTAAAAATGACTCCACAAAAAGAGCGAGATTCCAAGGCTTTTGATGATAATAAAAATAAGATTTGTAAAGCTTTAAAGAGTCTTGATTGCAGTCTTCAATGCGCCTAAAAATATTTTTTTTTTGAAATTTTTAAAAATTTTGCGGATTTTATACCTTCCAAAAAAGTGCCACATAAAATAATCCACAGTAAATTGAGACATCTTCCCATTTCGAAGATTATTTAAATTTAACTGGAAATTTATAAATTTTAAAATTAAAGGTTGGAGGGGGTATCTTAAATGAAGGGCATCTTATAATGAGGGGTATTTGAAATAGAAAGTGCTGCTTAGAAAGCTCCCCTCTTCCGCTAGGACAACCAAAAGTTAAGAAAAAAAGCATTTTAAGTAGAGGAGTATTCAGATTGAATTTATCTTATAATGAAGTCTCTTAAATAGAGTGTATCGCTTAGGGAGATATCCTCTACCACATGGCCCAGTAGATTTTTAAAAGAGTATCTTGAATAGAGGTTGTGGGAGTAGGGTACCAGATTACAAATAAAAGTGTACACCAGGGCTGGAGTAATTATAGCTAATGAGTAATGTTGGCACCGCATTTTGTTGACCATTTTTAATACTTTGAGGAAGAAAAAAAGGGGGGCCGAACTTGAATTTTACCGGTGTATCTAATATTTTCGGTATCCTATAGTGAGGTTCGTCTATATTAAAAAAACCTTTTGGTAAAACCATTCAATCCACCCTGCCTTTTGAGAAATTGGATTAATTAAAACTAGAGCATCAACAATAGATGGATGTTTTGTCTAAAAATGAGGCGAGAAAATAAATCAAAATTTAAAAAAGAATACTGCATATCGCATTAAAACATTCGTACCGGCACCAGATCCAAGTCCAATGAAGGATTTTAAGCTTAAAATGAGAGTAAAATAAATATAGGAGGAAAAAAGAGACTGGGGGAAAGTCCATGAAAAACCACCCCCTCCCCTCTCCTGATTTGAATTTCATGAGTTTTCATTAAAATGTTCATAATGGTCAGGCTTTCTTCCTCAATTCCTCCCTGTATCAACTAAGAGACATTAATAAATAAAAAAATAAGAATGACCATTATGCACATATATTAAGGAAAACTATGAGGTCCAAACTAGGGGGATATCCATAAAGTACCAAAAATCAATAAAATAACCTCGAAAAAATTCCTGGTATTTTTTAGTCAAGTAAATTTTCAAAAAATAATTAAATTTTGGCCGATTAGTAAACTGTTAAAAAGAATTCCTTAAAATGGACTCGAACCTGAGACCCCAAAAAGGCGGAGACTGAAGTCTTAACCATTACACCACCGACAATTATAGAGGAGAATTTTAATAGAAATACCCAAAATGAGTAACAACATCGTCTACAATGCTAGCCAATCCTTCCATGGTTGGAAAAGTAAAGCTAGAAAAAAGGTTTTTTAAAAAGAAAAATAAATTTAAAAATCATACTCTGAAGCCAATTTGCTAGCCCCAAATTCCTGTCCAGGCGCATTAATATTGTAAACACAAAAGCGTTTCATCAACTTTGAAGGCGTCAAAAAAGTAAAAAAATTGTTAAAATTCATATCAGAATTCATTCCAATGTCATGAAAAGTTACTAGAGGAAGGCCGCCTTTGTCACCATAAATAATTACTTTAATGGGTCCTTGGCGTGTTTCAATAATTTCTTCGCTGCCGTCGAGATTAATTTCTGATTCTGGCATTGTTGAGTATACAGCCATTTCGATAGAATTTGTAGTGTTCATTTTCTCTGAAAATTAAAGGAAAAAATAAAGAAAAAACGAAAAAAAAGAGTAAAAGTCCCCGGCCTTAAATTTATTTTTAAATTAAACTCTCTCAATTTAATGAGGATACTAATCAAACTGAGGCAACTAAGGCAAAAATTAGAAATATAAAAAGCTATTTATATAAGGGACAAAGGGCGGGAAGTAAGGAAAGGTTAAATATTTACAATTTAGAAATGTAGGTTAAGGAAAAGGGGGTCGTTCCTTGACCTGTACTTTTCTTGATTTGTCTGTTCCTTGAGCTAGCCCGACACGAGGAAAAGATTGAAAAGAAACTTTAAAGAGAAATAAATTCAAATAATGTTTTGGGGAAATGTTGTAAACTGACAAAATGTAAAGAAACGTTTAAAAATATGCTTTGAGGAAGAGTTTGAATAAAAGGGAAATCATCAAAAATAAACGAAAATAAAATTTTAAAATCATGGATCCAACACTCCTTTCCTCTTTAGAAGAATTGTCGTCTATATTCTGTTGAGGCAAGAATCCGACACAGAAAAAAAACTGACAAGAAACAAATAAAAACAAAAGAAAAAAGCTCCTCCATATTTGACCAATAACACATTTTGCCAATAAGGCTAAAATCTCACATTTTGCCAACAAGACTTCGATGACGAAATGTAGAATTTTACCCTTATTGGCAAAACGTGATTTTGGTCAAATATGAGACACGAAGAAAAATAGTATAAAAGGTTGTACAAAAACCTAGACTCTAAAGGTAAACTCGTAAAAGAATAGTGAAAATGATAGAAATAGTATTATAATCAGACACAAAAAGTAGAAAATTTTATTATTTTTCGAAGCGAAATAGAATTAACACTCAAAGTTTGCACTGAAATTGCAGCTAAATTAACAGACGTTTTGTAGCGGATGTTCTATTATTTTTGGTGAAGTGTAATGTTTTTCTCTTTTTTACCAAAATGAAAGTTGGCGAATTAAATTTTCCGTTTAATTTTTTTTAACAAATTGACATTTCCGGGAATCTTACAAAAATTTTTTTTGTATTTTCTGACCTCATCTTTTAAAGATTTTTGATGTTTCTTAGACGCGCGTGAGCTCGAAATGAGTCGATTTATCGATAAATTTAAGCATTTTTACCTACTCTATTTGTGTTGCTACGTGTATTTTTTGTTCTAAATTATTTTTTGGGGGGAATTTTTAACTTTGTTTGTGAACCCTTTTTCTCCACAAATCTATGGGGAGGTTTAGGGGAACCTTGGGGGAAAACGTTTTCCTCCCAACCTTGAGGGAAACATACCTATGTCTGACTGACCATTTTTTACATATTTACCGAAGAAATTGACTGGGGGAAAAGTAAATAAGTACCGGGAAGACCAGCTTCAGAAATTAGAATTTATGCCAATGTTGGTGTGAGTAACACACAACTTCTATTTGAATTAGTTCACTATCGTGAACTTGATGTACAAAATGGTTAGTCATTTCTTCCTCGTATAATTTTGCAAAATTTCCCTGTGGTTTAATTGTCGAAAAGGGTTACATACAAAGTTCAAAATTCCCCACATATTTTTTAAAGGATTAACTTGTTTTAATTGGATTATATGGCAGAATCGGATCAAATATCTTTAATTAACAAATACGAGGATCAACAACAACCCGAACGTTTTGACCAATTTCAAATTGAAAAGCAAAGATTTAATACGGGTCCATGTGCTAGCAAGACACTACCATCGCAATTTGTACGAGGGTTTTTTTAAAAATATTTTTTTAATAGGGAGGCTATTGATTTAATTTCTTATTAGGAGGGTATCGATTTATGCCACTATGTAAAAGTCAGTTTTGTTCCCGCCATTTTTAGCGTCCTTTTAGTTTTAGCGTCCAAATTCAGATCACATTAATTTTGGTGTTTTTTACACTAACTAGATTTGTATTAACTATTAGAGACAGAACTTGAAGGGTCGTACAAGAGAATCAATATCGACCTCAAAAATATCGATTCTTAATAACCTAGATTTTTTGTTCGAGTTGTAGTTTCGTCCCGATCTTCAGTTACCATCTCAATTATCCGTATCTAGTGATACTTTCTGAAATTGGAGACCAATTTTTATCTAAATTTGTACTTAGAGAACGAGGCGAGATTTTTGAACAAAAATGTTTGTTATTGAAATTGATATTTTTCGAGAGACCTATTAGAGATCAAGATTTTTGAAAAGCCTGGGCCTGTTCCTGGACTCTGGGGTTTGATTTATTGTCCTAGGCCGGATCCTGGACCTGTAGTACAGGAGAAACCCAGGAAGGTAAAAAAATGCCTAGGCCTTGACTGTGGGTACAGGAAAAACCCAGGCCTTGGTCCAGACCCAGCTCGATCTCTAATACGCTTCTTAATTCTTTTACGAACACTGATCCAATCCGGTCTCTAATTTTAATCATTCTTGCTTTAAAGGCTGACTTAGCTTTTTAAAAATGTTTTTTGGTTAATCGATTTTTCTAATTTTTACCTCCAAAATAATTGCCGGGTTTTTAACTATTTTTTTAAATTTTTAGGTTAAAATTCTAAACAAAAATTTTTCCAAATTTTTTCAGCATATGATTACCAGCAGCAATTCTCATCAAATAGAAAGAAATACAGCAACAGCAACCCGTTCAAGTACACATTCCTCACCTGAAGACTTACAGCCACAAATTGTTGTTAATAATGCAATGAATGGTCCAAGTAATGAATCTTCAAATTTAAGTGTTAATTCTGATAAGGAGGTTGATATTTTATTTTTGAATACTTCAACAAAAGAAAAAGGAGTTGGAGGAAGTTCAATAGTTGAAAAGGGAAGAAAACGGAAAAGATTAGAATTTAAAAATGATGTTGGAACTAAAATTGTGGATAATCAAAAACATGAAAGGAAGATTACTGACTATGCTTTCAAGGTTTTTTTTGTTTTAATTTTTTGGGTTTTGTGGTTTTAGAAGGGTTTGGAAGATAGGTGACATTTGATCCCAGTTGAAAAATTTTGTTTTTTCCATTTTGCTGGGTTTGTATGATGTTTTCAAAATTTTCTTCGAAGTGTTTTGTTCGAAAAAAGTTCGGGGTTGGGCATCTCGACTCATTCCTTATGTAAATCATGTATATTTTTCTGCTTTATCCCTCTTACTTCATGAACCTAAATTATGTAACGTTAATTCAGAATACAAAAGTTATCCTTTATTACAGCCAAAAATTGTTAAGGCTGAAAATTTCGACTTTTCCCTATCTATAAGAATTTATTTCTAAACTTTAATTCATGCATAAGAATGTTAAATTCTTCAAATTTTTTAATTTTAAAGATAAAAACAACCAGCCCAAAACGCCCTATTATTGCCACCTATCCAAATGGGGATAGTCTCAGTAGTGATTCTATTAATGCTCATCAGGTTTGATTTTTTTCAAATTTAAAATGAGGTTTCCGTCATCTTTTTCATTAAAAATACTTCTAATCTACCCTAAGTAAGAAAATATTCTAGCCTCTTTTTATCCAAAAATTTTCACTCTTGGCTTTGGATTTTTGGGACAAAATGTCCTTCCTGTAATTTCGTTTAATTTTTGTCATTTCTCCATGACTGCCTCCCAATTTCTACCGTCTGTCGGTTTTTCCAAAAAATTTTTGGGACCAAATGTCCTCCCTGTAAGAATTTTTAATTTTGGGATTTTCACTAGTTGGGAGTTTATTTTATTAATTTTTAGACCACTCCAATCCATATTCTTTCTTCTCCAATATCAAATAGTAATCCAAAATTTGGTGGAGGAAGTAGTATTTATTCTGGTAGTGATTCAAATACAAGTCCTCCATCAACAACAACAAATTTAAATTTTTCAAAAACTGAAAAGTCTGTTCAAACAATTGAAAGTGGAGATTTGTCGGATAAACTTGACGAAAAAAAATCTAAAGAAATTGAAAATTTGGTGAGAGCTACAACAGAATTGAAGCAAGTTATTGAAGTTCAACGAATTAAAGTTAGGGCTAGTAAAGAGACTATTAGACGTTTACTTGTTGAACAATCTAGAATGGAGAGAAAACAGGTTTTTTTTTATTTTTTGAGGGGATTTTTGGGGAGGCAGGGATTTTTGGTACCAACTTTTAAACCAACTTGTGCTACATGTGAAAAATAAATGTGGTAATTTTGAATTTCGTACCCCCCCCCCCCTATTTCTTCTTTCACAAGGTGTTAAAAATGGTCAGTCTTCAGAAGAATGTATAAAACAACAAGCTGAGTCGAATGATACCAAAATCGACAAAATCCGACTTGATTGGACCGAGATACAGACCCCTGAAAATTGAACAACCATAGGGGCGATTTTTTGGAACAAAAAAAGTTTATGCAAATGATAGCTCATTCAAAAGAGCTCTTCGAGTTGAGTCGAATGACAACAAAATCAACGTGATTAGACGAGATTTGACAAAGTTATGACATTATTTAGATCTACCGGTGTCGATGATTTATGTCATATCTTCGTCAAATCAAGTCGGATTACGTCGATTTTGGTGTCATTCGATTCAGCTCGACGAGCTCTTTCAAATGAGCTATCATTTGTATAAATTTTCGACCTTATGGTTTTTCGCCCCTATGGTTGTTCAATTTTCAGGGGTCTGTATCTCGGTCCAATCAAGTCGGATTTTGTCGATTTTGGTATCATTCGACTCAGCTTTTTGTGTTCTACATTCTTCTGAAGACTGACCATTTTTAACACCTTGTGAAAGAAAAAATAGGGGGGGGGGTACGAAATTCAAAATTACCATAAATGTTATAGTAAGGAGCAAGAAAGACTAATTTTGATTGATAGAAAAGAGAATAAAATACTTTGGTTTTATAGAACGGCGGCCCCCTTAAACGACAGGAGTGCCGGATTTTTAAACTACTGGAATGGGACTTTTCTTATGTTGAGTTTTAGTGGTTAGGGAGAGAACTTTTGTGGGGAATTTTTTTCCTCGTTTCTTCATGAGTGCCTTTATTATAATATTTTTTTGGCCATGTATTCCCTTTTTTACTTTCCATATTTCTCTTTGAGGGATTTATGGGATTTCTATAATGTCTTGAGGATTTTTGAAGATTTTTTTCTGTGAGGATTTTTCCGTGGAATCAAGATTTTCTATTTCATTTTCAGTGTGAATAGATTAGTCAAAGAAAGTCCTTTCTTTGAAAGGACTTTCTTTACTAGTTTTTTCCCCAGCTCCCTTTCTTTGATTCTATGCTTTGGATCACTTCTGAAAATTTTATGAATTTATATTTGCTCCTCTCCTACTCCCCAGACTTTTTGTTAGATTACACAATTTCTCACCTATCCTTCCACTTCTTAAAAATTACATTTTTTAAGGCAAAAGAACGTGTAATGGAAGCAACACTTCGTATAGGACAATTTCGACCAGCCCGTGTTGGCGAACATTTTAAAGATCAATGGATAGATGGTTGGGCAATGGAAGAAATAAATAAAAAATTGCAACGAATAAATCAAGAAAGGAATGATATTGTAAATGCTACAAAAAATTTGAAGAATCGAAAATCAATGAAAGATTCAAATAAAAGGCAAAGTTTATCTTCTTCTTCAACGTCATCAGATTTGCCATGTACTTCTTCAAATAATGTTTATTCTGATGATGGTTTTTTGAAACCTGAACTTCCTCCAAAGGAAATGACTGCTCAAGAATATATTGAACAAGAAGAAATTTATCGACTTAGAAAGGTTTTTTAATTGAAAATTTGAAATTTTTTAATATGAGCTCCTTTTTGGGTCATTAATTCAAAAAAAAGATTTTAGGGTTGAAAGATTCTAGAGGAGGGTAAGAGTCTGACTTTCTATGGAAGTCCAACTTTGCTGTTGTTGTTATAGTTTAATGCATAAAGCAGCTAGTTAAATTACTAAAACTTCCCCACTAGGGTTGCCGTTTTCGTTTTTTTCGGGCCTACATTTATCGAGTCGGGCCGTGCGAGTTTTTTTTGGGCCAGATATTTTAGGCCAAACTCGATCTTTCGTCCGAGTCGGTCCATTTTTGCAACCCTATTCCCCACCCTAATAGCTAACTCCCCTTCTCAACAACAATAACAGCAAAGTTGAATTATCATCTTACCCTGTTCCCTGAATCTGTTAGCTAAATATTTATTATCTTCAGTTACTAATTTTAAGTTTAAGTCCCTTTTCCAAATTTTTTGAAAAATTATTTTAATCATCTCATATTTTTCAAGGAACATCTTAAAAAAGAAGAGACAGACCTTTTGACCGAAAAAGACCGCCTTGAGCGTGAACGAAATTTGCATATTCGTGAAATGAAGCGGGTTCAATGTGAAGAGCAAAGCCGTTTTAGAGATCATCTCCTTTTAAATGACCGTTATTTGCTTTTGTCTTTGTTGGGAAAAGGAGGGTTTAGGTTTGATATTTTTTTAAATTTTTTGGGGATTTTTAACTTGAAAAATTCCTTGGTCTATTTTAAATGCTTTTTTTTGTTTTTCTAAATGTTGGTGTTTTCTATTACTAAATTAAAATAATTTTTCCCTGAGAGGGTTCGAACCTTGGTCCCAATGTCTTAATCTTAACCCACTACACCATAGGGTAAAAAAGGTGCCTTTTTGTCCCTCCAATCTGCTCCCCTATTTTAAATCATAACTCGACTCCAAATAATCATATAGCTTTAATTTTGGTATCATTCAACGCGTATTAAAGTAACGAATCCAATAATACCAAAATCATTTTTATATCATTTTTTAAAATAAATTTAAATTTTTTTTTAATTTTTTCAGCGAAGTTTGGCGAGCCTTTGATTTGGATGAAAATCGTTATGTTGCTTGTAAAATTCACCAAGTAAATAAAGATTGGAAAGAAGACAAAAAGGCTAATTATGTAAAGCATGCAATGCGTGAAAAAGACATTCACAAATCTTTGGATCATCCCCGGATAGTTCGTCTATTTGATTTATTTACTATAGACAATGATTCTTTTTGTACTGTTTTGGAATATTGTGATGGAAATGATCTGGATTTTTATTTGAAGCAACACAAACAAATACCGGAAAAGGAAGCTCGTTGTATTATTATGCAGGTTTTGTTTTTTTATATTTTTGATGGAGTTTTAGCAATCGGGATTGGGACGAGTTTAGAATTTATTCACTTTGCTAGTGTAGAACAGAATGGTCCAACTGTCGGGGTTTAAGATATTAGGGTTGTTCCCCGACGGAGGGGGAGGGGTTGGCCACGCTTAACAATTTTCGGGTAGGCAGCGCCACGGAGGGAGGGGGGATTTAAAAATAACTTGGAAGATGTTGTAGGTTCTGATTCCTACCAAACTGGTCGGACTTGTTTGATTTTAAATTTAGTTTTGAGATTAGTCTATAAATCTCCCTAAACCCCGGAAAAATGTAATTTAATATTCGTTTTTGGGAAAGATCAAAGAAAAAATTCTTTAAATTCAATTTTTCTCTCTTTAAAAGGTTGTCAGTGCCCTCAAATATTTGAGTGAACAAAAATATCCAATAATTCATTATGATTTAAAACCTGCCAATATTTTGTTGCAATCTGGAACTACTAGTGGAGAAATAAAAATTACAGATTTTGGTTTGTCTAAAACAATTGAAAATGCTGATGATGGGGATGAAAGTATTGAATTGACTTCACAGGGAGCTGGAACTTATTGGTTTATTTTTTTATATTTTTTTTTATCAATTTGGGTATTGGATGAGGGTTGGACAAACCTGACTCACCCTGACGACTTGGACTCACCCTTTGGACTCACCCTGACGCATTCCTTGTTGGGGTATCTGTTATCTGAAAACCGGAGTTTTTCAATTCGGACCCTAAAAAATCGTGGAAATTCGACCCGAACCCGATACGAATTTTTTCTCACCCTGACGCATTCCTTGTTCAGACAGGTTGAGAAAAAAGCAGAGGTATTGAGTTTTGTTTAGCCTGTTTAAACTCCAACTGGCTACCATTTAAAACGATTAATAGGCTGGCGTTTATGATCTTTTAACAAGGAAGGCCTATTCGGGGTAGCAAAAGCTTCTAACAATAATTGCCAAGAGGGCACTGGATCGATGTCTGCCTGGGGCTAAACTTTTTACTCTCTCTCACTCTAATAAAAAAAATTTCTAACAAACGTTTATTTAATGAATTTTCATTCATTTTTAAAGGTATCTTCCACCCGAAACATTTACTCCATTTGGTGATGGTGGACCTCCAAAAATTAGTAACAAAGTTGATGTTTGGAGTGTTGGCGTAATTTTCTATCAATGTATTTATGGAAAACGGGTTTTTATTTTT
Source organism: Meloidogyne arenaria (assembly GCA_036172955.1). NCBI lineage: Eukaryota > Metazoa > Nematoda > Chromadorea > Rhabditida > Meloidogynidae > Meloidogyne > Meloidogyne arenaria. The sequence goes on from JARQAB010000008.1 coordinate 522,301, forward strand.
TTTAATTAGTAAAATTTTTTTTCAAAGAAAATTTTCAAAAATTTCAAAAAAATTTTTTTTCAAAAAAATTTTTTCTGAAAAATTTTCAAAAAATTTTTTTTTCAAAAAATTTTTTAAGCCTTTTGGACACGAAAAAACTCAACAACAAATATTAGAGGAGCGTACAATTTTTAATGCTCAAGAAGTTGTTTTCCCGTCTAAACCGCCTGTTACTCAATCTGCTCAGGTTTTTTTTTCTTTTGAAAATTTTTTGAAAAATTTCAAAAAAAATTTTTTTCAAGGATTTTATTCGTCGTTGTCTTCAATGCCGTAAAGAAGAAAGGGCGGATGTGAGCGAATTAATACGCCATGAACTTTTTAGGCCGAGAGGACAGGTTTTTTTTAATTTTATTTAAATTTTATTAAAAAAATGGGGTTGGGTTCTGTTAGAGATTTGAAATTTCATTGAAAGCCGACCCATTGAATTCCCTGGGGTAGTATTAAAAATGTGATTCTGTTAGAGATTTGTATTTCTCTTTGCTGGTTTCCTCTCTTGAAATCCGACCTTTTGTAGAGTAATGGAAAGGAGGTTGATTTGTAAAGTTTACTTTTAAACAAATGTATCAACAGGGATGGGTCCTTCCGCATTCTAAAAGTGCAAAAGCGGAAGAAGGGAGACTGAATTCCATCCTTTCAGTGTGTGCCAGTTTCGCCTTTGAGCGATTTTCTCTTTTTTTTGTGTTTCGCCTCCTCCTTTCAATCCTTCCATTCCTGTCCATCAAAATGAAAATTTAAAACTCATAACAATTTAATAAAAATTTTTATTTTTTAGAAAAGTCAACAACCCCAATCACCAAGTGCCAAATCAGGAAGATTTGAACAGGCAGATTGTGACTAGAAAAGTATCCTAGGAGAGAGGGTTCGGAGAATGCGGGATATATCTACACAAAAATAGAATAAAAAATACACAAAACAAAATTCTTTGACTTCAAAACAAAAAAAATTTTTTTGGGATTTTTTGTCATCATCTACCGACTATTTTTTTATTAATTTTACTATTTAAATTCAAGCTTACCCAATTTTTTTTCAAAAAAGACAAAATGTTTGGCGGGGATATCCACATACACCTTTCATATAAAAACTATATATATATATAAATATTTTAAATATTTTTTTTGTTTTCATTTTGAATAAAATATATAGATGTTCAAAGTTAGATAATCGAAAAATATACCGTTTGGGGTCGTCTTGGCTCCGGGCAGTTTTGGCGTGATTTTGACTAAAATATATAGATGCACGTTGAGATTTTAAATTTTTTTGGGGTTTTTCGGTTAGTGACCAAATTTAGGTTTGGGCAGCGTTAGGGAGTAGCAACCAATTATCAGGCTTAGGATAGTGACCAAATGGCAGGATGGGGCTTTAGTGTATTTTTGGGCCATTATTACCATTTCGAGCCCAATATTCCACAGGCATCGGGAAAAAAGAGGGGTACCGTTCAACTCAGCACCCTTTATTACCCTATATGACATTTTGAGCATTAATTTAGCTGAAGGGCAAGAATCAAAACTTTTTTCCTTTTTTAGCGCCGCGCAACAATTTTTGAATTTGTAGATAACCAAAGGTAGATACCGTATTGGCATGGGGAATTAATCGAGGGAGGGGAATTATTCGAGTTTTGGCATTTGAACGTGCAGTAGGGTATTTGGGGGTGGGGAATTATTGTTTCAACCGAACTATAGCATGGGGAATTATTCGAGGGAGGGGAATTAATCGAGGGAGGGGAATTATTCGAGTAAATACGGTAACCCTTTTTATATAAAAAAATCTACAAGAAAAACGGAATAAACACATATAGGTAAATTAAATTTATATTTAAAATAACAAGCATTTTAAGCGAATTTAAAAATTAATAATTTAAGCGAAAGAAGCTATATAAAAATTAGGGAAAATTGTAAAAAAAAAAGATTAAATATAAAATGAGCAAAAAATATTCACAACGATGGCTTTTTAAAAAATTTTCTAGCAGAAAAGAAAATATAAAAATTAAAGGAAATTTAAGTAGGGTGTGCGCAAAAATATAAATTTCTCAAAACGCAATTAATAAAAATGGCCGTTTAAAAATTGAAAAAAAATTTTTTTTTAATTTTTGCGCACATCAAGGAACATTAAATTATTAGTAGGGACGAGCGCAATGAATTTTGCGTTGATTTTTGGTCCTGTGTTGGGTTTTAAATATTGTCGGTTATGCCCGTCCCTGAATGTTAGTATAATCAAAAAACTGTTTTTTGTATACATCTCACTATAAGAGACCCCTCACTATTAATTAGAGTTCAAACTGGATCGGATCCGGTGGTCTGGAATCCGGTCTATCAATAACTTTGACCCGTGGATTTCCGAATTTTCGGGATTTTGATCAGGAAAGTCCGGTCCGGATGAGTAAAAATCCATTAATAAAATAGTTAGATGAAAGGCAACAATAACAAAATCTCTTATTTAAAATGCCCCTCATACTAAAGGGGGCATCTTACTTATAATGAGGTCCAAACGTAACTTTGAATTAATTCACAACCTATATATTTTTTTTAAATATTTTTTTAAATTTATTTTGCGTTGCTTTTTCTTCTTCTGTGAGATCCCTCCATTAAAAATTTTAAAATGTTTCTTCCCTTCCTTCTCTCACAATCTCTTCACACATTCTTATTATAACCCCATACCAAAACTTTCTTCCATTTCTTCCCTTTCTCTTGCATAATGTGCTTGATGTAATTCTAATTGTGGCCTTCTTCTATTAAAAAATCCAAAATGCCAACAACACAAAATTAATATTCCGAGTAATCCAAAACCAATAAATATAGACAATAATAATATCCACAAGTTTATATGATCCTCTTGTTGGGGTCTGTCTGGGTATGCTCTAGTTGTGATTCTGGCAAAATTGTTACCTGAAAAATTGGGAAAATGGGGGAGTTTTAAGATAAAAGAACAGTCAGAATAAAAAATCAGAATTTTATGATCAGAACTCGAAAATCACAATTTTTAGGATCAGAATAAAATTCAGAATTTTGGATCAGAAAATCAGAATATTCAAATCGGAACTTTAACCAGACTTTCAGAACAGAACTAAAAATCAGAATTTTTGGATCAGAACTAAAATAACAAAATTTCAGAACAGATCAAAAATCAGAATTTTCAAATCAGAATTTCAAAACAGAACTAAAAATCAGAATTTTCGGATATCAAAATCAGAATTTATGGATCATAACTAAAAAACCAGAATTTCAAAATAGAACTGAAAAGTCAGAATTTCAGGACAATGAAAATCAGAATTTTTGGATCAGAACTCGAAAATCAGAATTTCAGAACAGAATAAAAAATCAGAATTATTTACTTTTTTCTTCCAAAATTCCTTGTGATGGGTCCAATTCAATAAAACCTTCAGAGGTTATAGCTATATAATCAAATTGACGGTAATCTTCAGCAGAAAAAGTCCAATTCCATAAACGAGCCCTAATTTCAATTAAAGCAGAATCATTACTTCCAATATAGTCAAAATGACAAGTTAATTGAACACAACGGGCACTATTGTCCTTACAGTTCTGAAAATAATTTTTTAATAAAGAAAGCATTTAAATCAGAATTTTTAAGATCAGAAAAAATCAGAATCTTCTGAAATGAAAATTAGAAAATTTTTTTTAATCGAAATAAAAAATCAGAATTTTTAAATCAGAATTAAAACAGTTTTTAGGAGTAGAATTAAAACAGAATTCTTAGACCAGAATAAAAAATCAGAATTTTTGAGAGCAGAATAAAAATCAGAATTTTTAAGATCAGAATAAGAAAATCAGAATTTTAGATCAGAATTAAAACCAGAATTTTTAGGAGCAGAACAAAAAACCAGAATTTTTAGGATCAGGAAGAAAAATCAGAATTTTCGAATCAGAAAAAAATAAAAATCTTCCGATTCTGATCAAGGTAAACCAATTTTTAATTAAAAAAAATAAAAAAACCCTGTAAAGATAAAGAAAGATTTTAAAAGATAAACTCCACCCATTTTTCCCGAGATATAAATATTTTAGGGCTTTTGTTGTTAGTGTGCCATTTCCCCGTTCCTTCCCCTCACTTTCCATTGTATTTTCCTCGCTTTGCTGACGTGAACCCTCTGCCCCCCTTTTTCTTCACAATTACATTTTATTTTTTGGAAATAAACATTTTAATTGGATATTTTTATATTTTTTAATCTTACCCCCAAGTCCCCCGTGCTCCCCTCTACAATTGGAGGTCCTAGGCTTCGTCACGAGCTGAGGGCCGGAATTCCGACTTCCGATGTTTTTTCCTTCCGATTTCCAACGTTTTTCTTCCGATTTCCGATAATTTAAAGCACATCCCCGGTTAAAGATTTTTCCCAAAATTCTCAAAATTTTCGTCTGTATTAAATTTTAGAAGTTTATTTAGTAAAATATATATAAATAAAATTAAAATAAATATTTTTGTTTATTTAAAATAAATTATTAAATATATTCTTTTAATTATCTGCCCAATGCAGGTCAATTTCGTGCATTCGGACCCCATGGTCCCGAAGGCGGCGGGCCGACTCTAAAGGCGCACGAATGCCATGGGACGTGTTCTTCCGATTCATATTAGTAATGAAGCGCAGGATGCGTATCCCAATAACGAAAAACACGCCACAAGCCACAAAATTCAACCCGCCAAAAACAACCAAAATAACCATTATAGACCACGGGTAAGGACAGGCCAGAGTAGGCGCTTGGTCGAGTAGAGTTGGAAGACACAAAACAGGCTCGTACATACTAGAAATGCACTTTAATATATTTTTATCCTAAAAACCGCATGTTTCAAATTCAAACAAAAATCCCTATTTTCCTTCCAAAATTTTAATGACTATTTTTCAAAATTCTATTCTCATCAACAGTGTTTATAAGCTCGTACCAAAATCCAAAAAACAAGCTGGTACGAAGTACGAGTACGAGCAAATCTGAAATTTATAAACACTGCTCGTCAACATACGGATATTTCCATCCCCAATTTTAAGTCTTCGAAAACCTACTCTACAGGATGGTAGCAGTAACCTTCACATCCAAGACAATGACCTGGCTGGGAAAGAAGCCAGCCTTTAAAGGTCTCAGGTGGGCTTTCAGCCGAAATAAAGATAAAAAAGGCAATAAAAATAAATAATTTCATTTAACAAGAAAATCTTTAAAATAAAATAAAGAGAATTTAAAAGTTAAATTCAAAAAATGAATAGAAGGATAGGCTATTACTGCTACCACCCTGTATAACCCAACGTTAATTTTTTTTCTTCTTTTGTTTTGTCGATCTGCGCTTTATAGAATTTTATATAATGGCTATAAATAAGTTTGTTGATTAATTTCAAAAAATAAGAAAAAAATAGCTTTAACAAAATAAAGGGGTTAGAAAAATTTAATTTATAAAAATTTTAAATAAAAAAATTAACAAAAATATAAAAAATCCTCATAATCTTCAAAATATATAAAAATTCGCAAATCCGTGATTTAAAAAATAATCCTCACAGACCTATCAAAAGACCATTATATTAGACAAAATCGGCACTTATAAAAACTTTGTATAAAATACGGTAAGAGTAAATAAAAGTACATTTTCCCCCTTCTATACACTAGTCAAAATTTTTTTTTCCCTAGTTTTTACGTTAATGCCAAAATACGTTAATGCCAAACACAATAGACCACACACACACACTAGTCAAAATTTTTTCTAGTCCACATTTTCATGCCAAATAAATTGCCAGACACACACAAACATACACACACATTTTTTTTAAATTTTTTTAAACATAAAAACAATATTTTTTTCCCTCATCCAAATGCCAAAAACAATTTTTTTACAAAAAAATATATATTTTCCACGTCCAAAAAAAAAAAAGAATTTACCACACACATTTCGGCCAAAAATATAAAAAAAAAAAATGTCTGCCAGCCAGTCTCGAGAGAAAGGGGAATTATATTGGCCAACAAAAGTGCACCATTTTATCCCCGCATTTTAGTTTTGCCCCAACAAAATAACAAAAATAAAGCCATAATTTTGGCGTAAGGCTCAAAAAGAGACCTTGGTGCAATAAGTCTCACAAGACTTCAAAAATAGGGGCAACAAAGGATTTTTTCGGAAATAAACAATCCTTTTAAAAAAAAGTGCCGGCACGCCTAGCTTCTCTCCCTGTCAAAGGAAAGGGCCCTCCGATGGCAGAAAGTTGGCAGTCTCCATTTTTCATTTTCACGCAAATAAAATATTTTTAATATTCGCCGAATTTTTAGGCTTTTAAAAAATTCACACTTTCACCAATTACAAAAACTTATATATAATAGTGGCACAAAATAAAACACCAACTCATATAAATATATTGTTTTTTGTTTCTCAAAAAAAAAAATTATGTAAATCTAATAATTATTTGTATAGGTCAGAGTTGGTTCAAATTTTTATTTTCGAAGTTCTTATTTTTAATTTCTATCTCAAATATAAAATATTTTACCTTCGATTTTTAAGGCCATATTTTTAATAAATTGAAACTAAAAATTTTTTTTTTTGTTTCGAAACATCTCAGTAAAAGATTTTTGATTGCCAAATACTCTAAATTTTATTTTTCCGGAAAATATACAAATTTCAAAAAACTCCAAAAATTTATTTTTCAAAGTTTCAAGTTTAGAATCCTGAAATTTTTGGAGAACGTAAATAAATATTCAAAAACATTCTTTTAATTTGCCTAAAATTAGTCTACAACCAAAACTCGATTTTAACAAAGAAACTGTCTCTTAAAAATATAATTTACAAATTTTAAACTTTTAACGTTTTATCTCCAAAATAAAGTACGTCCGAGTCGAGCGAGTCCCCGAAACAAATTTCCGAAATAATTACTGTAACTTACTGTCAATAAATGCCCAATACCCAGCACTGATGAGGAATAGTTTAAAATTATTCAATTACTCTAATTCGATCTGAAAATCGAAATCGAGCACAGGTTATTCAATCTCGGCATACTCCAACTCGATTTTTCACAAATACTCGGTGCTCGACGTACTCTACTTCAAAAATTCTAAAATTTTATTCTAAATTTAACGTTTAAAACCCTGAAATTTTTGGAGAACTTACAAATTTTCTTTTGCCTTACCGTGTGTAGACAAATAAAATAAGTAAATATATTTATATTTTGATCTAAAATTAAAATAATTATTAAAATTTAAATAAAAATAAACATAATAATAAAATAATATAAATTTTAGACGAAAATTAAGGTAGATTATCATTTTTTTAATTTTTCAACAAACTCATTTATTAAGCCAAACTAATACATACTAACACTCAACCGCGCAACAAAACACAAAAGCATTCAACAAAATCAAGAACTGAATTGTTCTCTGGAAGATAGTCAGGTGGGTAACGTTCCTACTGAAACCACTCCCCCCAAAAGCGAAAGATCACAAAGGTATAAAAATAGGGAAAAGAAAATATTTAAAAAGAAAATGGAAGAGCTAGCGGAAAAGCTTGAAAAGTTGGATGTAAAGATAGGAGGCTTAGGGAACAAGCCGAACATAAGTATTAGCCCGTTTATGGGGAGGCGCGATCCCCGCACATTTTCAGCATTTATAACAGAATTTAACAAAGTTGGGACAGCCTACTCATGGAATAAAGCGGATATGGCCCGAATGCTCCCCCTTTTTCTCGGAAAAGAAGCCCAGGTATATTATGACAACTTAACAACTCCACAGAAAGGAAACTGGGATATTTTAATTGACCAGTTAGCCCAAAAGTTTTCCATTGGGAGTAGCGTTCCCCACTTTCGACGAATGTGTCAAACCCGAAGGCAAAGAGCCAATGAATCAATCCCCGAATTTGCAGAAATTATATCCCAATTGGTCGATAAGGCCTACCCGGATTCTGGCGGCTTTAATGCCGACATACGCCGTGAAATGGCAATTGACCTTTTCCGGGGAGGACTTAAAATGGACTTGCGAGAACAACTTAGAAGAATGCCAAAACCAAACAGTATGCCCGAAGCCATCCAACAGGCTATTGAAGAAGAAGAATCTCAATTAGAATTTTCCCGCGAAAAATTAACAAATGCCCAAGTTGAAAGTATTAACCAGATTGGAAGAGTACAAGCCCAACAGAATCAAAACTATACTAATAATAGATTCCAAAGATTTTTTCCTCGATTTCCAAGAAGACTAAATTTCCCTAGACCCAATTTCCAAAATAATTACCCACAAAATTTGCGTTGGAACAATTTCAACCGAACACCGTACAGAGGTAATTGGAGAAGTCAACAGAATAAATTTAGACCTTACCAACAAAATTTCCAACAGACTCAAAATAACAATGCAAATAGAACCCGTTTAAACCCTCAAAACCGTAGATCTCGTGGTAGAGGAGGTTACAAAATAAATGTCATTGAAAATAGAAAATCTCCATCACCTATTTTTCCCCTACTGACATTAATTAGTTTAATTTTTCTTCAAAGCGCCGCAGGCTACCAAGTTTGCCTAAAGGAGGAAAATCCAACCTTGTTAGCCCCACCCGAAAAAATGAATTGTACTGTTCCAAAAGGTAATTTATATGAGGAATATGATGTTGAAATATTTGTCCCTCGTAAAAGACCTTATATTTTTACTGGATTTAAATGCGAAAAATTAATTTTTGGAAGAAGTACTTACACATTTATGCGAATTTATAACACAGAAATTGAGATAAAAGACATGATTGAGTCAGTACCGGTAGACGAGTGACAAGAAAGGCCGACTAGGGAATAAAATATTAGAAAGAATTGACGAAAATACACTAAGGTCTATAACTAATTTGAAGATTGATTGGGGAATTTTTGGCACTAGTTATTTTTATGACTTTGACTTTATAATTTCAATTGGAAATGTTTATGTAAATTTTGACACTAAAATGGTAAAAACGGACTTAGGAATTTATCAGAATTGTTCAATAAGAGAAAATAGTTGTGAAAATGGAAATAGTACTATTGTTTGGGAAGACCCTAAGGAATTACATTGTACATACGAGTCCGCCGGATTTTTTCGAGGAATTGTCTCCAATGACTATATTCTTGTTGAAAATCTACAAGCAGCCTTCATCTTCTCAGAATTCGCCACAGGCAATGTAACAGATGATAAACAATTATGTTTCAAAAATAACACATTCTACATGGAAAATGACGTATTCATTTCGATTCCAAAACTAAGAGACTTTATTGACAAAGATTCTGGTTTGAGAATACCCTTGTTTGCAGAAATAGGATTAGGAAATGAGGAAGAGGATGAGATATTAAGGAAAAAGAGAGAATTAAAAAGGGCAAGAAAATTAACCACGATTTTACCTACACATCCCACAATAAATACGAGTCCCACAACTCGAGCCACAACGCTAAAAGAATCTGAAACGACTACAAAAAGTATATTTAAAGCAGAAAAAATAACTAATAAACAAATACAAAAATATACCACACCGCAGCCCCAAAATATAAACCAAAATATAAAAATTTTAAAAGAAACAAATATTAATAAAGTCCCAAATATAAATAAAGAAAATATTAAAATAACAACAGAAAAAATTATAACAAATACTTTTACAACCCCAACGATACAAACTAAAATTTTAAAAACAATAAATCCAATTTACAAAAGAACCACTCAAAAACCAATGGAAGGGATAAAAACAGAAATACCATTTAGGACCGTAACCAGTACCAAAAGACCGAACATAAATGAAAACGATTTTAGAATTTTAACACGGCCAACAATTAAAATAGAACAAAAAATTTTACCAACTAGTCCAATCAAAACATCAACTCCCCAATATCCTTCGAGCACAACACAATCAAATAAAAATTATTTTCAAACACAGCGACCTGAAATAATCACTAGTACACCAATTAACATACTAAAAAGGGCAAGAACATTAATCTCAAATATACAAAGTAACCCTGAACCAAAAGAATTAACAAAAATAATAAATATAATAAATAAAGAAAATATAATAGAACCCAAAAAGATGATAAAAATAAAAAATATAGACAATAAACAAAAAATAGTTGTAAAAGACATGGCCAAATTTTTTGGAATTAAACCAAAAATATTTAGAAGAGACACACCCTGGCAAATAGGGAATAACCAAACACGCCCCAAAACAATAAAAGACTCACAAATAAATAGTCAATTAAATACTAGGTTACAATTCCTGGAAATACACACAGCAGAAATGGTTAAGAAAAATTTCGACAAATTATGGGGTGAGATTTGTAGCATTCATAACAAACAAATTGAGACAGCCAAAACGATGATGGGTATAGACACAACCCTAGGAGCAAGATTATGGCTACGTAGACAGGACATAACCGCGCGATTTTTAGGCGAAGTTATAGAAATTTCAAGATGTTTTCAATTAAATCCCACAAAAATTTTCTGGAATCACGAAGTTAATGGGACTTGTTACAAAAGAGTCCCAGTTGAAGTTAAAGAAGATAATATAACAAGAACCCTATTTTTAATTAGTGGATCATATGCTCAAGACCTGATATCCGAAAGTGAAGTAATTAATTGCGAAGACCGTCCCAAGTCAGTTTTTAAGGACGAGAAAGGCCAATGGCGCACAACAGAAGGATTAACTCCAGTGGAAATGGTACCCAATTTTCTCCCATACAAGCCAGAAGAAGCAAGAAAAATTTTCAGAGCCGAGACTATATTCCAATCAGATTTAAATAGTTTAATGGCCTCAATCTCAGTACTTCATAGTTACGCGAATCGAATAAATAAGCAAGAAAAAATTTTAAATATTAGAAATATAACAAGAGAAAATGTTTCAAATATACTTATAAAACTTGGAGAAGAAACAGGTTCCCTAGTAGCGTCAGGAATTGAATCAATGAAAAACATCTCTCAAAACCCTTTAAGCATTTTGACAGGCCTAACTAAATGGAAAGAGTATCTAGAATGGTTAATATATATTATCCCAGTAGTTGCTGTAATAGGTTTAATAATATATTTTTACCCCTGGATCCAACCATTTTTAAGTTTAAGGCCAAAAAGAAAACAATTAAAAGAAGTTGAAATAAATAATATAACAAATATTAAACCAAGCGCCCCTTTAGAAGAAATTGAAATGGAAGCTTTTATTCACTCAAATATCCCAAAAATATATCAGATATCAAACTTAGAATTAGACATAGAATCTGAAATAAACCATCCCCTAATAGAAATTAAAACAAATAATTTGACAATGAAAGCATTAATAGACTCCGGTGCTTCAATAAGTTACTGTAAATATACAACTGCTCTAAAAATAGGAAAAATAAAATTCGACCTATTACCCAATACTCGAGCCCGCGTGGCAAACGGTGAAGAATTTTTCATGATAGGAAAAATAGATATAACGATTGAAATATCCCAATTAAAAATAAATACCCAAATTTTTGTCGCTAAAGATGAATTTTGTCCATACGAAATTTTACTAGGATCGGACTTTATGAAACAATTACAGACAAAAACAGGCTTCGAACTTATTTTTGATTGGCTAAGTAAAAAGGTAAAATTTGTAAATTTTGGCAATAATGAATTAACACACTTGCCAATGATTGCAGCAATTAACACAACACCCACAAAACAAAAAGTCAAAAATTTAGAAAAAGTAACGTTAGACCCTCACACAGATACATTAGTCCCTTGTTTTATTGAAAATAATCAAAATCTGGAAAAGGACATTTTAGTAAGTAAAGGCAATTATTTTGACGAAGATTCAATACTAGTAGGAAAAACAATCTGTAAAGGCAATAATGTTTATGCTAGAATCCGAAATGGCGGAAATTCAAAAATAATTTTGTTCCCCGCAAAATCAATAGGCTTTTATGAAGTACTAGAAAATAATAATGTCGAAGAAATATTTTCAAATACACTAATAACCGAAGAAAATAATAAAGTAGTTAAAGACAATGCCAAAATAAAAGAAATAAATTGGGAATATTTGGAAAGAAATATTGATTTTAAAAATTCCTGTTTATCTGAAAAAGCTAAAAATGATTTAAAAAATATTATTTATAAAAATAGTAAAGCCTTTGTGGGAGAAGATGGTAAAATAGGATTTTTCAATGGCCCCATTCAACATAAAATCGAATTAATTGACGAAAAACAGTATGTCCAACAAAGACCCTACAGAGTCCCGCCAGGATTACAAGAGGAGGTACATAAACAAATACACGATATGTTGGAACAAAATATTATTAGACCCTCTGAATCAATATTTGCATCCCCAATTGTACTAGTAAAGAAAAGAGACGGAAAATATCGCTTCGCTATTGACTATAGAAAACTAAATCAAAACACGAAAAAACAAGTTTATTTTTTGCCAATGATCTCAGATATCCTAGATAAAATAGGAGGGAAGTCTATTTTTACCACATTCGATTTTCAGGCAGGATTTCACCAGATAGGAATTTTACCCGAACACATAGAGAAAACAGCCTTCGCAACTTTTTGCGGAGTTTACGAATTTCTTCGCATGCCTTTCGGCCTCTGCGGCGCCCCTTGCACCTTTATGAAAGTCATGGAATACCTTAGGAAAGATTTGTCAGCATCCTTTCTTGTTTATTTGGATGATGTTATATTGGGTTCAATAGACGAACAAGAGCATTTAAAAGACATAGAGAATTTTTTAAAAATACTTATTAAATATAATTTAAAATTAAAATTAGAAAAATGCTCCTTCGGGAAATCTGAAATTAAATACTTAGGATTCCTGATTAGTGAAGAAGGAATAAGACCAGACCCTAAAAATATTGCCGCAGTTCAGAAATTCGAGCCCCCCAAAACACTTACAGAACTTCGCAGCTTTATCGGCGCAGTATCGTATTTTAGGCGTTTCATAAGAAATTTTGCTCAAATTATGGCAAAATTACATGAACTAACTAAATCAGGTGAATCGGTTGACAAAAATTGGACCGAAGAACACCAAAAAGCATTCAATACAATTAAAGAAAAACTTACAACAGCCCCAGTACTAGCCTCACCCAATTTTTCACGACCTTTTATAATCGAGACAGACGCTTCAAAAATCGCTATTGCAGGTTGCCTACTCCAGAAAAAAGACGATGGAGAGCACCCAATTTCATTTTCCTCTAGAAAAACCACCCCAAATGAACAAAAATACACGACAGCCGAACTTGAAGCGCTTGCGATTGTTTATTGCTTAGAGCAATATCGCCCCTATATTGAAGGTATTGGAACAACGATTATCAGGACAGATAATTCAGTCGCTTGTTCATTAATGAAAAATAAAAATTTAGTAGGAAGAATGGCTAAATACCAACTAGCTGTCCAAGCCTACGACATTAAAATCGAACACCGAAGTGGAAAATCTAATAAATTTTGTGACCACCTCTCAAGATATCCATCCAGTGAACCCAGGGCAAATAAAGAAATTTTTGCTTTGGAAGTAAACGAATGGCAAGACTTTGTAAATAAATTTAAAGAAAAAACAAAAGACAATCCCACAGATTTTGAATTACCTAAAAAGCTGTATAGTCCACCAATAATTTGGGAAAAAGTTTCTTTAGAAGAAATAAGAGAAGAACAAAATAAGGACCGAAATTATAAAGAAATTATAAAAAAGTTTATTGAACAGAAAGAAAATCCTTTAGTTGAACTAGAAACGGAAAAGGAAAACCCCCAAGAAAATTTTTCAATAATTGATAAAATTCTATATAAATGGATTGAAAAAGGAAAGGATACATACCCAGTAATAGCTATACCACAACCCTTAAGGGAAAGAATAATCAGAGAATGCCATGAGGACGAATTACTAGGAGCCCATTTAGGAATCACAAAAACTTTAGAGAAAGTAAAAAAGAGATTTTTCTGGAAAAGGTTAACATCAGACGTCTACAATTATGTAAATTCGTGTTCAAAATGTCAAGAAAGGAAAACAACTTCAAAAAATGTATTTAAGGAACCAATCCACCCAATCACAACAGCAAAAGTCCCATTTTACAGAGTACACATTGACATTATGGGCCCGGTCCCGATCACAGTCGAAGGTTATAAATATATATTCACAGTAGTAGATTCCTTTTCAAAGTGGTTAGTCGCAGTCCCCATGGAAAATCAAACTGCATTAACAGTATCACAAGCATTTACGAACAATTTTATTACAAAATTTGGTTGTCCGAGAGTTGTCGTATCAGATAATGGCAAACAATTCATAAGTAACATTTTCAAAGATATTACAAAATTATATGGTTTCAAACACAATAAAACTACGATTTATCACCCCCAAAGCAATGGCATGGCTGAGAGGCTAAATAGAGTCATAGGAGATATGTTAGCGAGTTATGTAAATCAGAAAGGAAACAATTGGGCTTATTTTCTACAAAGCGTTGTTTTTGCGTACAATACAAGTATTCAAGCAAGTATAAAACAATCCCCATATTTCGTTTTATTTTTTCGAGACCCGCTATTACCAATAGATTTAAGATTATCAAACTGGGAAGAAAATGGTAGGGAAGAAAATATGTCAGATTATTTAGAAGAGAATGTTAAGGGAATTGAAGAAATTTGGAAGTTAGTAAAAATTACACTAGAAAAATCCCAAATAAGCCAAAAAGAAAACGCAGATAAATCTAGAAAAGAACATAATTTTAAAATATTTGACTTAGTTTTTGTAAAAATTGACCATTACGAAGTCGAAAATGCTCACAAATTTCGCCGTAAGTGGAGCGGACCTTGGAGAATTTTGTCGATAAACCCTCCCGTTTTAACTGTTAAAAATATAGACACCGAAAAAACAATTAAAATTCATATGGATAAAGTGAAAAAATTTGTTCAAAATTGCACCATACCCCTGAGAAAGCTATCAGAAAATACAAGCGAGGGAGAACAGGAACAAATACCAGAAAATAATTAACAGAAAATAATAACGGAAAAACTAAACACACATAACAATTTAAATAGAATCCCCATACTAATAAATTAATTTTAAGTCATCCATCTTCACATCTTCAACTTAAACCAAAATGGAAAATTCAGAAACCATTATACCTATCCTTATAGATTATTATTTTACTAAATGTTTTCTTTCGGAAAATTTTAACTTTAACTATATCATGCCCCATCACATTGAAAACATGAACCTAATATGCGAATACCATGACCCCTTTGAAAAAATTGACGGAAACCAGAATATTAAAATTATTGGAACCGCACAAGCTTACATTTTCGACGGACAAAATCAAGCAGAAATTCCATTTTACATTACCCAAGAAACCCTCCAGGCAAATATATGGTCCTCTGAAATTGTCCTAGGGAGAGAAGCGATCCATAAATGGCAACAAAACGGCTTTAGACCCCTCAAAGATTCCTTTAAATGTAATAATTGCGGACAATAATAAAAAAAAAAAAAAAAAATTTTTAGAAACAAAATGGAAAAATAATAACCCTTACCCTTAAATTAAATTGGAAAAATTATTTAAAAATCTTTACAGGTGATGTCGGACTACATGAACCTCGTTACACCTTCAACTGAGTACAATGGAAAACAAGTCATACCTTTCTTTGGAAGAACCCACCCCTTCAGCAATTTTTTCCCAGCAACTTTCGATTTATGGGGTTTGAGATTCTCCTGTTCAGAACAGGCTTATACTTACATAAAAGCCTGGTATTTTAAGGATGAGTATTCAATAACCCAAATTATGGAAGAAACCTACCCCCATATGATTAAAAGATTAGGTAGAACAATTAAAAATTTTAACCGAAGAGAGTGGAATTCGGTAAGTAAAGAATACATGTTCCAAATTCTAACAGCCAAATTCACCCAAAACCGAATCCTCGCCCAAGATCTAATAAATACAAAACGCCTACAAATTATAGAAGTGAATCCCTACGACTCAAGGTGGGGGTGTGCCCTCTCAATAGACCAGTTAAAAGCTGGAAAACCATTTAGAGGTGAGAATTTAATGGGAAAATTACTAGAGGAGGTAAGAAAAAACCTTAAAATACCCACCCAATATAAACCAAACACATACACACACACATATGGAAAATTTAAACCAAAAATACCATCCCTTAACGAGGTCCCCTGTAAAGAACCACCCAATTTTTTTAGAAATTGCTATTGGCAGATCTAACCTTGTAGCCCAACCCCAAAGATATTAAACACACAAAACCAAAAAATATACAAAAAAAAATACAAAAAATCAAAATACAAAAAAATCCACAAATAAACAAAATAAAAGAAAATATCGCTTTAATATTTAGGATTAGAAAAAATAAATAAACATTTTTTAAATATAGATTAAACAATAGCGACGCATTACTTTAAAAATAACCATTAAAATAAATTTAAATAGAAATTTTCTTTAGAAACACAAAATATCAAAAGATTTATAAAGGTTGGCGAGCTGAAGAAATTTTTTTTACTTCAAAACAGAAACAACAAGGAAAAACCCAGAAACAGACTAAGGAGATCAGGGACTAGCCAAGTCGAGTACGATTTAACTAGTCTGACACGAGTATACCATCGCAAGCTCGCCTATTCGTAGATAAACTTGGATACGAAAGTGCAGAGTGACCAAACTTCCCACAAACTTTTAAAGAAATCACGTCTGGTCAGTTTAGACAAACAGCACACGCGGCGCGTTAAACCGGTAAATCAAAACAAGAAAATACTCGACCAAGACTGGTCACTCTACACAACAATAGAATTAGAAATAGAAACCGAGAAAATACAGAAATCAAACAAAACCTTTCTTGGAGGCCCCTACCCCTATAATGACACAAAAGCAGGACGAATTTAAATATCTATATCACATAAATAACTGAAAGTACAAATTCTTCCTACTTTTGCCCTTTCACTTGCTTTATTTTACTTTTGCCCCGTTTTTTTAATATTTATCCCTTTTCCAGGAAAGGTAATGTTTCAGTAGGAGCGTTGAATAAATTTTGAATAAATTTTAGAAAATATTACAGTCGGACCCCACTATAAGACATTCCAAAAAAAAATATATACACATTAAACGTAAGTCTAAGTTCGACTGTAATACTTATTTAGTTCATAATTAAATTGTATTTTAAATGTAAATAAAACAAAACAAAAGAAGAAAATCAAAACACCTAACCACCCAACAATACAATCAAAATTAATCAAAACATCTAGTCGACCCACCAAAAATCTAGTCAACCCAACAATAAATTAAAAATACAAACACCTAGTCAACCCATCAAAAAATTGTCTATACAACAATCATCTAGTCAACCCCAACATAAACAATAACGAAGAATCAACACCAAAACAGTAAAGTACCCCCTTTTTTTCCTTTAAGAGCCCCTCAGAAACCGAAACTTAACCGAAAACGAACCGAATCGAAAAAACCAAACTCGAAAAATATGCACCGAACGTCGGCTCGATCCGAAAACGGCAACCCTACAAGAGACCATTTACAAAATAAAAGGAGTTGTAATAAAGAAATTTTTAGAAAAAATTAAAAACGAAAATTTTTTTTAGAAATAGAAAAGAAAAAAATTTTTTTTAGAAATAAATTAAAAATAAAGAAAAGGGGAAGAAGAAAAAAAAAAAATAAAAAATAACCGAAATTAAATAAAATGGAAGAATGAATAAAATAAAATTTTTCCCGGCTTAAATAGTATATGTTGAAAAAATCTCAAAACGACAAAATGCCAAAAATAAAAAATGGTAAAACAACAAAAAGGGGAAAAACAACAAAATGACCCATTTTGAAGAAAGTTGTGGCAACTTTTATTAAGGAGTGGAAGGTGTAAAGATAAAGAAAGATTTTAAAAGATAAACTCCACCCATTTTTCCCGAGATATAAATATTTTAGGGCTTTTGTTGTTAGTGTGCCATTTCCCCGTTCCTTCCCCTCACTTTCCATTGTATTTTCCTCGCTTTGCTGACGTGAACCCTCTGCCCCCCTTTTTCTTCACAATTACATTTTATTTTTTGGAAATAAACATTTTAATTGGATATTTTTATATTTTTTAATCTTACCCCCAAGTCCCCCGTGCTCCCCTCTACAACCCCCTTACAATATCAACAACTTTAACCCTTTCACCAGATTCTTCATTAATCCATTTTGGCCATAAAGGGCTATTTAATTGAAGAATAGATCCTTGTCTAATTAATTTTAAATTTTCTTCCTCTTCTTTTGTTGAATTAATTAAAATTAAATTTCGAGGTTTTCGTTGTCGATAGGGAGATTTAGACAAATAATAATCCAATTTTAGGGTTGCGTCATTGTAAATATTTAAAGGATTAATTAATTTAGAGGAGGGTAAATGAGTGTTTATTATAGGGCAATGTCTAAATTGGCCATTATGTCGAATTAAGGGTTCTTCTAATATATAAAGTAACCAGTCAGAATTAGGTGAAGAGGTGGCTAAACGTAAAGGCCAATCAATCTGAAAAATAAATATTTTTTTTAATTTCTTTGGCCTTGGAAAAATTTTTAAAAATTTATTAACCTTAAAAAAATTTTTTTTAATTAAGAAAAATTTTTTTTTCATCAAAAATAAAATTTTTTTCCAACAAAAGGACTCGAACCTCCAACCCTTTTCCAGTAAAAACCAAAACTTAACAACTTAACCACGAAAAATATTTCTGAAATTTTTAAAAAATTTTTAAAAATTTATTACCTTAAAAATTTTTTTTCATAAAAATAAAGATGTTTTCCAACAAAAGGACTCGAACCTTTAACCCTTGCCCAAGTAAAACCCCAAAACTTACCAACTTAACCACAATAAGATATTTTTCCAAATTTTTAGAAAATATTTAAAAAATTCTAAACCCTTCAGAAAAATTTTTTGACTTTGTAAAAAAGTTTTTTTAATTTTATTTTAAAATAAAAAAAAATTTTTCCTCGAAAATAAAATTGTTTTCCACATAAAGGAATCGAACCTTCAACCCGTTTCCAGTGAAAACCCAAAACTAACCAACTAACCCACAAAAAAATATTTTTCGAAATTTTTAAAAAAACCTTTAAAGTAACATTTCTCGCATAAAAAGGCCCCTTATTTGTTAAAGTATAAGCATGGATCAATTGCGGTCCAATATCAAATTCATCTTTAGGCGCATAATTTCCTCTACTAAAATGAACTATTGGGGGACGAGAGCCCCCATCTAATTGAAGATCGGCCTCTTTAATT
Source organism: Meloidogyne arenaria (assembly GCA_036172955.1). Taxonomy (NCBI): domain Eukaryota; kingdom Metazoa; phylum Nematoda; class Chromadorea; order Rhabditida; family Meloidogynidae; genus Meloidogyne; species Meloidogyne arenaria. The sequence goes on from JARQAB010000008.1 coordinate 541,476, forward strand.
AATAAAACTTCTGACTTCCAAAAATTATCTTTGGGAAAGTCTTCTACAGAAGAAGAATTAACAAAAGCTTTAAATTGTAGTGATGCTGAAACACGTTCTGAACTGCTTCGGACAAGTCTGAAGAGTAAATCAAAGCCCAACTTTAAAAATTTTTTTTGAGAAATTAAATTAAAAGTTCCTAGTATAAAATGTAGATTCCCCCTTATCATATAAGAATTATTTTCAATTAGAATAAATTAGTCTGTCCGCAATCAAAAAATTTTTGCAGAAAAAAATTTGCGGACAAAAAATATTTTTACGGACAAAAAACATTTTTGCGGACAGAAAAAATTATTGCGGACAAAACATTTTTGCGACATAATTTTCTTAGTCAGCGACTCAGAGGGAAAGAATAGTGGTTCCATTCACTCAAGGAAACTCCAAGATAGAACCCCCAAAATAAACCTACTCAACAAAAATATTAAATTTGCGGACAAACTTTGCGGACAATCCCCCCAAAAAATTAAAAAAAACCTTTTCTCCAGCCTCCAAAGGATTAGCTAAAGCTAGAACAGCTTTTCCCAATTCCCTCTTTTCAATATCCACTTTATGCTCATTTAAATTAAATTCTCCCCTTTTAACAACACTAGGCTCATCCAATTCTGTTTCATCATATTCCAAATATAATTTAGCTAAATAAGCACGTTCTGCACGATTTTCAACTAGCAATCTGAGGATTAAGACATCTTTTTCTGTTACTTTTGCTTGGTATAATCCATCGGAACGTTTACTATAAAAAATTAATTTAAAAAATTTTTGCGGACTAATTTTGCGGACAAAAAAATTTTTGCGGACAAAGTTTGCGGACAAAAAAATTTTTGCGAACAATATTTGCGGACGGAAAAATTTTTGCGGACAAAAAAAAGAATGTCTGTAAAAGTAATCCGCAAAAAAGTTGTCCGCAAAAAAATTAATATATTCAAAAAATCCAACGATAAATCAAGCAAAGCCCCACTCAAAACCAAATTTGTGTGACATTCATTATCATCTCCACACAATTTATCGAAAGCAATTCCAAAAATATGAAATATTTGGTCTGGACTAATAGCTGGTAATAAAATGTTGTTATTATTAATTGGTGTTAATTGAGGTTGGCGTAGAGAAATTGAAAAGTTAAAACGTAAAGGATTTGTCCAGTCTTCGTTTCCGCTCTGAAAAAAAAATTTTTTTAATGAAATTTTGAAAAAATCAGAACTGAAATCAGTTTCTGAAAATCAGAACACAATTCGGAATGATTCTGAAAAATCAGAACTTGAGTCAGAACATTTCAGAGGAATCAGAAAATTAAATCAGAATATTCCAGAAAATCAGAATACAAATCAGAACACTTTAAAAAATCAAAACTCAGACCAGAACGATTCTGAAAAAATCAGAACTTAGATCAGAAGATTCCAAAAATCAGAACATTCCAAAAAATCAGAACATTTTTTCAAAAAATCAGAACTAACCGGAATGTATAATTTCTGATGGCTAATTTCTTCCCTAGTAACAGCATTCGATCCACACGGCCAACTAATTTTAGTCTCCCCATTAGAAGTAAAAAGAGCACGTGGGAGAACACCTCTAGCAAAAGGCAAAACTTCAAGTTTACACAAAAATGGAGATTGTCCAAAACCAAACAATTTATTTAATTGTTTTAAAGCTGTCAAATTTCGATCAAACAAAAATATTGAAGTTGACAAGGAAAAACTGGAAAAAGGGAAAAATTTTTTTAAAAATTTTTAAAATTATAGGAAGAGAATTTAATTTTAAAAATTAATTTTTAAAATCTAACCAAGAATTTTCCAACTACACCACAAAACAAAAATTATAAGAGAAAAGGGGGAGTGGGTGAGGTTAATCAAAAAAAAATATTTTAAAAATCCCAAAAAAAATTTTTTTTTGCTAACTTGCCCAACAGTGGGATTCGAACCTTCAAGGATTTCTTCTAGTAACAAAGAATTTTCCAACTACACCACAACAAAAATAATAGGGAAAAGGGGAAGAGGTTAAACAAAAATTGTTTTTTAAATCCCAAAAAATTTTTAAAAATCCCAAAAAATTTTTTTATAAATTTTCAAACAATTTTTAATAATTTAAAAAAATAAAAAAATTTAAAAACAAACCAGCTAGGTCCCAAAGCACAATCCCCCCAATCACTTCTAGAAGTACTTATTTTAACATGTTTTTGTTCAAATTGATGATTTAATTTAACTTCCAAAACTGGTTTTGAACGAAAAATTATAACACCATTCGATTCTGGTGCTCCAACTTTAAATTTAGAAAAATTTTTTTTTGAATTTTTACTGCCCAAATTTCCGCTACCGTTAATTTTCCCTGCCTTAAGTTATTTAATTATATTTGCCTATCAGTTTTTTGTTTCCCGAAGAAAAGGGCAACTTAAAATATGGCTCTTAAAAAACAACAAAAAAAGCTCGAACAATGGTTTGAAATTGGCAGAATTAAAATCAAAATATATCAAATAGTGTTTCACCGGAACCGAAATTTTGACCGGAACCGGATTCAATTTGAGTTCCGGATCCCGGAACCAAAAAACACCGGAACTTTACGGTGAAACTGTAATTTCAAAACGTTTAAACCAGAAAGATTTCGGAAAAAATCAGAATAATGGAGAATTTTAAAGCTACAAGTGTTTTACAGACTTTTCTAAATTTTGCGGAAAAATTTTTGCGGACTTTTTAAATTTTCTATTCAAAAATAAATTTTTAACAAAAAAAACCTATCAACTCAGCATATCCATCCCCATCCAAATCAACACCTTTTGCCAAAGAAAAACCAAAAGATTTGAAAGAATTAGGTTTATTAGGTAAATTATTGGCAAAAATTTGTTGAGCAGGTTCAGTTGAAAAATGTGCACGTTCATTGCCGTGAAAGACAAAAACAGCGCCAGAACCAGAAGAATGGTAAGGGGCGCCAACAACAAAATCTGTGTTAAAAAATATTTTTCTTTAATATTTTTGAATATTCTGAAAAATCAGAATTTTCTGGTTGTTCTGAAATTTTGAATAAAAATTATCAGAACAACCAGAATTTAAAATAAGAACATTTTTAAAAATCAGAATTATGATATATTGACTAGAAATTCTGACAGTTCTGAAATATTCTGGTTCTGGAATATTCTGGTTTTCTGAAAATTAAAACCGGAATTTTAAGAACGACCAGAAATTCGAATCAGAATTTTTTTCGAAAAAATCAGAAAAAATTTTTTAATCAGAATTCTGATATATTGACCAGAAATTCTGACCATTTTGAAATATTTTGGTTTGTTTGGATTTCAGAACGACCAGAATTTCGAATCAGAATTTTTCCAAAAATCAGAATTTTTTATTTCAGAATATTATTTTCAAAAAATCAGAAAAACCTTTAAATCCATTTTTGTCATTATTTAAATTTCCAATAGAAGCTAAAGACGTCCCAAAATGTGAATGTCTAGTTGTTCCTCTAATTATAATTGGGGAATAAAAAATTAAATTGTTTGCTGATGTTTGTTGTCCCTTCTCTAATTTTATTCCTTTAGAAAAATAAATATAAACAGCCCCTCCTTTTTCATTTTCTTCTTCATCATAAAAATATTCAAAAGGAGCACCAACAAGTAAATCATCAAATCTATAAAAAAAAATTTTTTTTAATTTAGAGTAGAGATCGGAAATTTTGAAAAGCCCTGGGCCTGTTCCTGGGTTTTATTTTATTGACCTGAGCCGGGTCCTGGGCCTGTAGTCCAGGAAAAACCCAGGCCCAGAAAACCCCTCAAGGAAGGTCAAAAAATGCCTGGGCCTGGACTTTGAGTACAGGAAAACCCCCAGGCCTTGGTTCAGACCCAGGCTGATCTCTAATTTAGAATGTGGAAAAATCGAATTTATGGGATCCCGGATGTTTTTCAAAAAATCGAACGGGACAGGATCCATCAGAATTAATTTTCACTTAAAATTTTCAAGAAATAAACAACCGGGATATCAGAGAATTTGAAGTGATCAATGGATTTAAAAAGATCCGGTAATAACGAGATATAGGAGGATTTGGAGGGATATCGAAGAATTAAGGGATTTGAAGGGATCCCGGGAAGGAATTTGATGTCGGGGAAATTCTCCGATATCACCCCCAAATCCCTCTAAACTTGCCGGATATCCCTCTTAATCTATCCAAATCCCTCGATATCTCTAAAGAGGACTTATAAAAAATCAAAAATTTTATAGAAGTATACCCATCATTATTTAAATCCAAAACAGCCAAACTACTTCCAAAACCAGAACCTAATTGACGCCCAGAAAGAATAAAATGGTCATCTAATAAACCAAGATTTGGGCCTTCTTCAGCATGAAAATTGCGTCGAAAAGGAAGAAAAATGACAGCACCGGTTTGATTGAAACGCGTAGCACCACTGACCACCTTTTAAATTGTATGAAAAATTAGAAAAAATTTAAAAAAGAGGAGAAAAATTGATGAGACATTTGGTCCCAGTGAAGCATTTCTTCCCATAATTTTACTGAACAAAATCAGAATGCTTCAGTTTTGTTATCATTCGATGCGTTTCACATCGACGAATCGAATGATATCAAAATCAACTAGATTTGACATTTCTCTGTCGAGTAGAGAGGAAAAAATAAAAATGGGACAAACTGTCCTTCTGGCCTAATTGGAATTATTTTTGGATTTTCAAAGGGTAGCAGTAGAAAATTAAATTTTTAATGTTCCAAAATATTTCTAAAATATTTTCAAAAATTTCAAACCGTAAAATTCTTTTCGTCTTCATGAGAAAAACCAAAACGCCCATAATGGACAGAATATCCCAAATAATCGTGTGAAGCCAATAATGCAAGCACACCTCCCTGATTTTTATCTAATTCCATAGTTCGACGGTCCACAGAGTCTACAAACCCTCCAGAACCAACAAAATCGTATTTTGCTAAAAAAAATTTTTCTGAAAATTTTCAACAGAAAAAACCAAAAACTCCTCCCGTCCATTTTCTTGCACCAGGAATTCCTGTAAGAGTAACATTTGAATCTATAAATGCTGAAAAGCCTTGTTCACACGATCCATAGTCATTATGCTTAAAAATAAAATTTTTTTTGAAGATTTAAGAAAAATTTTTTACTCTGTCCTTCTTCGGCAAAGGCCCGCATGTATTGATTATTCCCTTGTGGTTCAAATCGGCTCCAAGTAAGTAACAAACGCCTAAATATAATTAAAAAAAGTTATGTTTTTTCAAGTCGAAAATGATATGAAATGACAATTAGGTAAAACTAAAAAAATTAAAATTTTGAGGAAAATCCGCAAATTTTGTCCGCAAACTAGGCTAAGGGGAACCTAAGGGGGAACTTCAGAAAGGTCAGAATTTTCAGAAAAAACACAGGGTAAGAGACAACGGAATTTACACTAAAATCTCTTGGAGAAAATAATTTTTGAAAAAAAAGAAAAGGGGATTTTCTAGAAAATAATTTTTGCGGACAAAATTTGCGGATTAAAAATTTTTTTCTGTGTAATCAAAAAACTGATTTTTTTTTGGAGAGTAAATGGACAAAACACTAGTAAAAACTATAACAAAATTTAACAAACCGTCAGTATAAGCATTTTGCCCCCACCGCAAAAGAGGAGCACAAACCTACAAAAATAATTTTTAAAATTAAAAATTCTCAAAAAAACCAAACCAAAGCTTTACTGCTTTCTTCTTCCCTCATTCCACTACTATAAACAGAAAATCCCAACAATTGTCCATTCTTCCCTTCAGGGTGTAAATGTTTACCATGCAACAAATTTGGAGGTTTTTTGGCTTCTTGTAAATTTGGGTATTCAATTGAAAGAAGTTGGCATTGATTTCCATTAGTAGAGTCTGGTTTGCAGGCATAAACTGCTCCAGATTTTAAAGTTCCTGGTTGACCCGAAGTCCATTTTGGAGCGCCGACAAGGATACTGAAAAATAGATTCCTTTCCTTTATGTTTCTAGAAAGTCCGCAAGTTTTGTCCGCAAAATTTCATTTAGTGAAATTAATGGAAAACTATAAGAGAGTTCCCGCCTATAAAACTGACAAACCAAAGGAGCGAGTCTTTTTTGACCCGAAATTCGATCAGAAGAAAAGGCAGAGAACCGAAGAAACCCGACTAGATTTCTTAATTAACCCGGCCAATTCATAAGCACAAACTAAAAATTTACAAATATTCTTTTCATTTATGTAGAAAAATGTCCGCAAGTCTTGTCCGCAAGTGAAATTCATGGAAAACATGAAAATCTAAAGGAAATATAAAATCCAAAGGAAAGCAGGGAAAAGAACTTATTGTAAGTTAAAGGATTTAGAGAGCCTAGAGTTAGTTGTGAATCATTTTTCTCATGTTTTCGACTTGCCTAGTGCTCCTATCGAAACTGACAAACTACCCTTGACAAACTACCCACCCAAATTTTATTTAAAAAATAAAAAAAAAAACTCAAACAAACCTCGGACCATCACTTGTAAAATGAGCAGCTACAGAAAATCCAAACCATGAATTAGGCAAACCAAATTTATAAATAGGATATTCTGTGTCCAAATTGAAGAGATTAACAAATGGCAGTTGACAAAATAGAAGAAAGACAATTCTAATTAGAGAAGACATCACAACCAAAATAAAGGCCAAAAAACTACCTAGGCATTTTAAATAAATAAACTGAAAAAAAATTTAAAATTAAAGGAAAATAAATAAAAAAAATAACAAAAGCTTTTAGAAAAACAAATAAGCAAATTACAAAAATTTTTTCAGATTTTATTTTAAAATTTTTTTGGAATGTAAAAAAGAGTCAAATAAAGAGATCATCATCGGGTGTTGAAATATTTAATTTATATATTTATTAATAATATATTGGGACTACTTCTATACCTAAGTACCTTTATTTTTACACTAAAAAATTTAATTTTGCAGCCTTTCACAAGAAATTTTGCTCAAAAAATTTTTTAAATTTTTTGAGCAAAATTTTAAGAAATTATTAAAGCTTTAAAAACACATTCTAGACCAAAATAAAAAATGATTCCAACCAAAGGGATTCGAACCCACAACCCTTTCAAGTCGAAAACCAAAACTTTTCCAACTACACCAAACAACCAACAGTTAAAAAAGGCTGCAAAATCTTCAAGGTTTAAATAATAAAATTGGGGAAAATAAAAATTTTGTAAATTCCACGTCCATTCTTCAATCTTTAAAAATTTAAAATAAATTTAGCAATATTATTTGTTAAAGTCGTGTAAGAAACGTTTTTCATCATTTTGGCACATCCGAAATGTTAATTAAAGAGAAATCGTTTTCAACTTCCCCAGCCAAATCATCAACCTCTACCTCGTCATCAATTAAAATTTCTTCTCCATCCAACAATTTATTATTATTATTTATTTTATTACCAATTAAATATTCTTTTTCTTCTTTTTTTGATTTTTCCAAAGCTTTATTTAAATTTTCAATAATTTTTTCAGACCATTCAATTCCTCTTTCTCCTCCTCCTTTTCCCTCATTTTTAAGTTCAACTTTCAATTCTTGCCCTAAAGATAAAATTATTCCATCCATACTTAATGCTGCTAAAGCATCCAATCCAGTTTTGAAAATGATAAATAAATATTGTCCTTCTAATCTAAAAAAATTAAAAAAAATTTTGCGGACAACTTTTGCGGATTAAAAAAATTGTCCGGGATCAAAATTTTGTAAAGCAAATCAAAAAATATTATTAAGGATGACAAAATTTTGCAAAACTTGTTCAAAAAAAATTTTAGGGATGATAGAATCCTAAAAAGTCTGCGTATGGGGCTGAAAACTAAAATAAGTTTGGCTTATCTTGGACCAGGAGTCAATGAAAAACCCCCAAAAGCCTTTGAAAAAAAATTCTCAGATCTCTACCCTGGATTGTCAAAAATTATTTAAAAATGAAGTAAGAGTCCCAATTCTGTTCACTTACTTAATTTTAAATATTTTCATACAAGGATTAACAAAAGAAAAACAAAAACAAACTTTGAAAGTTTAGGAACGCTGCCAAGTTCACAAAGCTTCAAAAAAATTTCATTGCACAATTGTTTTGGGAACACATTAAGAGAATTGTTAGAAATAAAGCATTGAACACAAGAATGTGGAGGGCCAATAGAACTTTAAAAATTTTTTAAAAATTTCTTCTCAAAAAAAATTATTCAAAAAAAACCAAATAATATCTCGAATTATCGGCTCAGCCTTGTCAAAATCAAATTTTAATGAATTTAATTGAAATATTGCATAAACTGGACGGTGATCAGAAGTTTTTAATTCTGAACGGCCATAACTGGAAGAAAAAAAAATTTTTTAGGAAAAATTTTTTAAAATATTTTTAAAACGTTAATTTATGAATAAAAAAAATCCCAAACAAATCCATTTAAAAATTTTCAAAAAATTTTTAGGTATAAAAAATACTAAAAGAGAGGATTGCCCGGCAAAAAATCATTGTTCCGGGTATGGAAACCGGATTTTTCACTGATGCCGGACCTTAACCTGTTCGATTTTTCTGGATTAATTTGGTTCGGATAAAATTTATAAATAAAGACAACCTTGATTTTCCTCCAAAATTCGAAAACTTTGAACCCCTATAACTTTTCGAATTGGGGGTCAGGACCAAAAAAGCCAAAAATTGGCAAGAGGTTATCGACCCTGCTCTACACGATGGTATTTAAATTTTATTTAAAAATTCTAGGTCACAGTTAGATATAGTTTCCTTATCAGGGAAATACTAATAAAAACAAAAAAAAATTTAATGACAAAAAGGTCAAATTTCAAATGGGTCAAAAATTAAGGGTAAAATCAGAACAAGAATTTATTCCCCTACCAAGACACCAAAAATCCCTTTAAAAAATAAATAAACAAACTGAATTAACTGCACCAAATTATTTTTATCCATCCAAAGGACCCGATCTGTCCATGCTGGGGTTCTACAAAAAAAATTTTTTTTTTAATTTTTTGAAAAATTGAAAAAAAAAATTTTTTTTTGGAAAACAAACCTGCATTTATCTGAAGTATCATAATCATCACTAAAAGTATCGTATTTATAAGTTGGAGGAAAATTAAGTTGGCCTTCATTGAAATTTGTAAAAACCTGAAAAAAAAGGAATTTTTCAAAAAAATTTAAAAAAATTTTCCTCACATTTCCCATATTTTTTTGTTGTAATAATTGGTCATTTTCAGCAATATATTCAAAATTATTTAAATTAATTGCTCTTTTTACTTCATCACCTTTAAAATTAAGTAATTAAACCCCCCAAATTTTTTTTAAAAATTTACCCGAAAGAGATATTCGATAATTAAAATCACCCAACCAAAAAACAACATCGTGATCTTGTAAACCTCGACCCTTTAAATATATTAAAAACAGAAATAAAATCTAAATTAAATTTGCGGACAACATTTGCGGACAAACTCAAACCGTATCAAAATTTTAACAATAAATAACTTGGTTCCAAGACACTGGTCTAGTTTATAGGTCCAAAGAATTTTTATGGGTCAAAATAAAAGTTTTCGAGTCCAAGAAAAAATTAGAAAAGATTATTGGACTCATTCATTGGATCCATAAAAACTAGACCACTATCAGTTTCCCATACCAAAAGGTCTAGGCTCTATTTGGAGTAGAAACCGGACTTTAAAAAATTTAAAAAAAAGAGATCAGACTCAGAAGGATGGCAGCAGAGACTGGAAAATAAGAATTCCTCAAATTTTTAAATTTTAGGTTCCAGTCTTTCATCACTGTCTGATAAATTACCCTTTAGAACAAAATTTGTTCCAATAAGAACAAAACATTAACCCAATAAACCAACAAAACGGTTAATGTTACTTTGTATCTACACTATAAAATAGACTCACTACAAGATAATTTCTCAAATTCCCCGACTTTCGGGAACGGGGTAAAAACCTAGTGGTGGGTGAACTCTCAACTCATTCAACCGCTACTTTAATATACAGTAAGGTTGGCGGACCCGGATCCGAAAAAAGGCGGGATATTCGGAAATCTTCGGATATCGGATCCGGATATCTGAAGATTTCCAATTGTCCGCCAGCTTTAATATACAGCTCATTATAAGATACAATCTTTAAAAGATCCAAGGTATAAGGGAATGCTTCGAAAAAAAAATTTTTTTTAAATTAAATTTACCATAGGAAATTTTAATCTTTTCAAAGCCGAATGAAAATCAGCATTTCTTGCAGCAATTTCATTTTGTCCAGCAGCAAAATGGGAACAAGCAAAATAAATTCCAGTTGAATTTATTGTTAAACGGACAGCTATAGAGCCTTTATTTCCTGTAGTTCCCCCCATTCCAGTTTTAATTTCTTCTATAGCCAAATCTTTTATTGAATTTAAAAGGGAGGAACGAGCAAAAAGGATTAAACAGACACCCACCTAAAAAATAAATAAAAGGGATTAGAATGTTAGGCAAAATTCAATTTGGCCGGCAAAATTGAAAATTCAATTTTAATAAATTCGCGATTTTTTTGTTTTTTAAGGTTATTAGCTTTTAGCAGAGGTAAATCGGAAATGACGAAGGTGCCGGAGATCGGAACTGCCGGAGATCGGAAGAAAAATCGTCGGAAAAAGGAAATCGGAATTCCGATTCACCTCTGGCTTTTTTAGGGCCAATAAATATAAAATTTTGTGTTTGGGATCTATGGCGAAAACAACAATATTATTTCCTTAAACAAGGTTTTCTTCCTTTTTATTCGAAAAAATGTGTGATGTCCAATGTCGGAAATGGCAACTTCTTTGGAAGGCCAAGAAGAAGTAATTGACGTTTTTTTTAGGTATCGGAACAACGCAAAAAAATTTCGGAAATTTTTGAAATCAAAAAAGGTGGGAGGCGGAAATTACAAGTCCGAAAACCCCTTCTGCCAAACATTTCCAAAAATCAAAAAAAATTTTTTTAATTGAGAAAAAATCCCCTCCCCAAAACCAACCAATTGTTCACAACACAAAACAACAAAATTTTTAGCATTTTGTCCAAAATTATTTTTTTGCCAAATTTCAATAGTTTGTTTTAATCCATCACGCCATATTCTTTGATTTGTAGTGCTTGCTTTAACCAAATTATTTGTATTTAAATCAACAATTTCTTCAAAACCAATTGCTATCAAATCATAATTTAATGCTTCTTTATCAACTAAAAAATTAATTTTGTGAGAAGAGAAAAATTTTGAAAGGGGATTTTTTGAATTTTAGAAGCAGAGATGAGCCGGGTTACTCAAAACCCAGTCCTTTTTTCCCCAACCAAAACCCTTACTCGACTTTTCCTTAATCCTAACCATCCCTGTTTTTTTCGTTACTTCTCTATTTTTCTTCTCATTGCTTCACTTCACTAAATCAGACAAAAAAGTTTTTAAATTTTGTTGTAATTGTTCCAAAAGTCCCACCTTGAATTTATCCATCAAAACTTTTTCGGATAATTAAAAAATGAGTATGTGAGATGCTTTTCCATTTATCACAATTTGTTATAAATTCCCAAAATTAATTTGATTGATTTAGTAAGGTGAAACAGTGACGGGAAAAATAAATTCTAAAATTTCCCCAAATTTAATCTGAATCCTCTTCTCAAAAAAAACTCAAAAAAACCTCCTTACACAAATTTTCAGGAAAAATCCAAGAAGAAAGCAAATTTCCTCCTTTAAAAGCAACATTATTCAAATTTTTTCCTCCATTAACATTCCAAGTTCCACAAAAAATTTTTAAGGGTATTTGAACACAAAATTCATTTTCTCTTTCAACAAAAGCTTCCAAATTTGGGCATTCTAATTTAAATTTAAAAAATTAATTTTTAAAAATAAAATTTAAAAAAACCGTAAAAATAGGAAGTAGCTGAAAATTAAAAAAATTTTTTTTAAATTTAAATTTCAAAAAATTGGCCCACTTTGTTCATATCCACAAGCAGGCCCGAAGCCAGGAGGGGAGGGTAGGGGGAATTCCACATTACCCTAAATGGGGAAAAGGAAAAAATTTGGGAAGGGGAGCAGAAAATTTCCTCCAGGATACGGGAAAAAATCCACCAAAGATGTCAACATGTTACCCGAAAGCAGATCAGAGCTAGAACGTTCAAAACCCAACCCGACTTCTTCTCAATCCGTGATATTTTTGTATCGACACTCTCTCACTTCCTATCTGAATTCATCTGACTCGGAATTGTGTCAAATTTTCTTTTTTCTAATAAATTTAGATTTTTAGGCCGCTGCTGAAATTATTTTGCCTTTCTAAATATATCTCACTTTTTCGAGCCATACAACCTATGCCCGACTCGACTTTGGGAAGGGAGGGGTGGAATATGAACAAAGTACCAAAAAATTAAAAAAAACCTTTCAATAATGAAGAAGGAAATATTTGTGAAATTTTAACAAAATTAAAATCAGCAAGTAAATGTCCATACAAAATTAAATCAAAGGCTTCTTGTTTTGAAGAATCCATTAAATTATTTTGAATTGTTCGAACTATTGAACGACTTGCATCTCTCAACTTAAAAAGGGAAAATTTTTTTGTGTCTGACTATAAAAAATTTTTTTCAAAAAAAAGAATTGCTCTCTTTTTACCTACAAAAAACTCAAAAAAATCTTTCCTTATTGTTAGTAAGAAGCAAGTAAAAAGTTTAACCACAGGACAAGTAAGTGCTAGACGAGTTGAAAAGCGTATCCAGCAGAGGGTGTGCCAAAAGTAATTTTAAAAAGCGAAAGACGAAAGTCCAAAAAAGGCGAAATCGGCGAAAAGCGAAACTCGCACACTCCTGCCCCGGTATCCAGGGGTCGGTCGGATTTCAAGAAGAGCTACATATAATGGAATGAGCCAAATATTCGGCGTTTACTTTGGCGTTCGAAGGCAACTAATTTTTATGTGATTTCTGTTTTTAAGAACCGGAGGCAGATTTTGAGAAAGTTTCTCCCCTCCCTTTATACTCTTTCAAGTAGCCCACTTCAATTTAAAAAAGAAAAAAAAACCTTCGATTTTCCTTCCAAAGCCCCAGTTCCAGCATAAATTAAACTGCATTGATCCCCATTCTTTTGCCACATATCCCTAACCAATTCTTCACATCTCAAAATTATATTAGATTTAAATTTTTCTACACCAAGGCAAGTTAATTGATTAAAAAGTGCTCTGATTCCGATTAACTTAAAAAGGGAAATTAAAAAAAATAAAAAAATTATTAAAATAAACCGTCTGTACACTATTTGTCCTGTCAAGATTATCAAGACAATTAGTCCTAATTACACCGTGTTGTCTTCTAAAAATTAAAAAAAAATTTTTTTTAAAAAAAGGTAGAAAATAGAGGAGCCAGAATAAAAAAACCCATAGAAATTTTGTGCCATCTCCCATCATTTTTAGTAAATATAAGGGTTGTTCCCGACTAGTGCTTATAAACTTGTACCAAAATTCGAACTTATTGTTAAGTACGAAGTACGAGCAAAATTGAAATTTATAAGCACGGTTCCCTACCGGCATACGAATTTTTTAAAAGACATTTGGAGCCGCCACAAGTGAAAATTAAACAATCATGGGGACAACCCTAGTTATTATATTCCATGATAGACTTATTTAGGCCAACATTCTGTTTACACGGACACAAATATTTTCAGTCAATTTAGAGGATTATGGGGGTTCAAATTCGTTCAAGGCAATATTATTTTTTCGATTTTTCAAAAAATGTTTTAAAGGACCTTTTTTTAGATTTTTAGTGTTATTTGGAATTCTCATTGTAAATTTTTTAATAAAAAATCGAATCTGGCTGTGCCTGTGAGCGAAAGTCTAATACCTCCTAATTTACCCCCCCCCCCCCCCCTTCATAAATTATTTTTAAAAAATTCAAAAAAAAACCTCAAAACAATTCCATCATCCAAATAAAAGAAATCATTTTCATCAAAAAATGAACTTATTTGTTTGACCAAAAATCTCAAATTTTCTTTAGATTGTTTAACTTCTGCATGGTAATCAAATGAAACAATTTTTACATCAAAATGGGAAAAAGATTTTAATGCTGACTTTAAATAAAAATTTTAAAAAAAATATTGGACATAGTTTATGTAAAGACACACTCAAAAATTGGTCGAATTGGTTGTGCTAGTGAGTCATTTGTGAGCCATCAACTTTATATGGCAAAATGATATCCGTTACTTTGCAAAAATGATTTTGTGCCGAGCTACGGCCAGTCAAAGTTGGACGTTAAAAGAGTAGGGTTGGAGGCACGGTCCGAAAGATCGAGTCGGGCATTGAATTTTGGCCCGAAAAAGACTCGGTCGGGCCTGCCTGATAAAAATGAGGCCTGAAAAAAATGACTCGAACGTCGGCCCGACTCGAAAACCCCAACCCTATTAGAGTAAATGAACACCAACTTCCCTCTTGCACTCCTTAGGTACGGAAATGCTCGTGGACCGAGATATATAGGTTCTCAAAATTGAAAACCGAAAAAAGGGGGAACGAGTTAATTTTCGAGCCCTTTCTAGCTTACCAAGACGAATCTAATAATCTATAATTCGACCCATTTTTGAGTAAGATTTTTGAGTTTAAATAGAAAATAAAACTTGAAATGCTGTTGAAAGTGCGAATTCACCCTTTTTTGATCCGAGCAAATTAACAACCAAAATTTTGCCATAAACACGTTTTAATTGGATAAAATGTCTTAAAAATAAAAAAATAATAATTAAAAATGTTGAATGGTAAATTTATTTTGTAAGGAAGTAATGAATCAGAAAACATTTAAAAATCTTATTGAACAGTGAAGGAGTAAAGGTATCTTTTCTTAATTTTTTCTATTTAAGAAGAAAAATTTAAAAGGACAAAGTTGCCGCTTGCCGTTATAAGTAAAGGTGTTGGCGACCGGTTATTAACCGGTCGCCCCCGGTTTTCGGTTAATCCAAATTTTAGCAACCCGGTTTTTAGTTTTAGACAAATACCGGTTTTATTTTGGGGGAATTTTTAATAAAATCACACATTTTCACAAAATTCCGGTTTTCGGTTTTTAAAATTTTCTAAAAACGGTTAATTTTTGGCAAAAAAAATTTCAAAAATTCCGGTTTTAAAACCGGTCGCCAACAACCCTAGTTATAAGCTAACACAATTATGTTAGCATGGGGTAAGGTTTTAGGTTAAACTTGTATCTGAAAGAATCAGACTGACACTGACAAAGGCTAGCCAGTGGGTATTATTCGACTTTTTGGTATCATTCAACAAATAGAAGAATATTGAGAAATTCAAATAATTCCCTTTATAAGATTGGGCTGGAGAGAAGGGGAGACCCTTCACCATTAAAAATCGGGTAGAAAATCAGGTATGAAAAAAACCCAAAAAAATTTTTTTTTTGAAATTTTAAATGACCAGATAAATCCAAATTAATAAAAATTAATAATAAATACTTTTCTAACGCAACCAGTGAAAGTTCCAAAGGCTTCATTTTCACAGTGTGTGCACCCACATTAATTCCTGGTTGTTCCCAAAATAGGGGAATCTGTTAAAAAAAATTTTTAAGAAAAAAATTATTTTGGAAAAAATCATACCGATCCTCTAATTTGAAGAAATGAACATTCTTGTTTATCAAAAGTAACAATCTGAAAAAATATTCGATAAAATTTTTAATAACCAGGAGTAATAGAAAAATATTTTGGTGTAGGCCAGGGATGGGCTGGGTTGAGAGGAAAAAGTCTGGTCGGATTTTGAAAATTTGTCGGGTCAGGGTTCGGGTCAAAACCGGCGGGTTTCGGGTAACCTCGCCCATCCCTTATGTAGGCACGCAGCCAAGAAATTTTTAAAAATTTTGAAGTTCATCTCATAAATGTATCTTATAGTGAAGCTTAACAGATACTTTATACCTGTTCAGTTTCCACAAAATTGGCAACGTTTCCATCATCCTAAAGAAAATAAAAAATCAAAAGGGCAAAGAATTTTTTAAAATTTGTTTTAAAAAATTCCTCAAAAATTTGCGGACTGTCCGCAAAAATTTGCGGACAATTTAAAAAAGCAAAAAAATATTTTTTTAAACCTCACATTAATTCCTCTAACATTAAAACGTGTTCCAACATGTTCAAAACTTAGTCTCGATATAAGCATAATCTTTAAAAAAAATTTAAAAAAACAAAAAATTTTTTAAAGAAAACCTTTGCAGTTCTATGACCCAAATAAATTGTTCTAATTAAAACAGAACCGCATAAACAACGAACAATCCAATCGTTTGGGTCTATTCCAAATCTTTCCAATGGGAATGACAAATTTCTGTTCCTAAAATATAAATTTGTAAATTTGCAGACAATCCGCAAAAATTAAAAAATGCGGACATCCGCAAAAAAATTGCGGAAAAAGTATGAATGATGATCCAAGGGCGTAACAAAGGGATGATTTCAAGGGGGAGCTAGAAACCAAAACATTCCTTCTTACACTAATGTCCGCAAATATTTTGCGGACAAAATTTACGGGGAATTATTTTTGAGGTTAATTTGGCCGACTTATTTTTTCTTTTAACAAAATTGCAAAAAAATTAAAAAAAATAACCAGAAAAACCGAAAATCATCTTCCATTTGCTCACTCGTCTGTTTCCTTTGAGACGATACAGTTAGATCGAACGTTTTCTCACGAGCCGTTGAATTTGAAAAATAAAAATTTCCAGAAGAGAGAAACCTTTGAAGCTTAAAAGGGAAAAAACTCAATCAATAGCAAGTAAAATTGCCGATTATGTGAACAATTTTTCACATCCCCTCCCCCAAAATTCCTCTCTTTGTTTATCGCTGGAATTAAATTAACCAAAAAGGAACTTTAGTGATAATTATGCCAGTATTGGGTGTATGCCCATTTCTAACTTTCTTTTTAACACGCTAGGATTTGTAAAACTGAATTTCTGTTCTCAAAAATTTGACCATTTTGAGTCCTTAAAATCTATGTTTTTGACTTTTTCATGTACCTAATCTCAAAGATTTTTGTTCGGACCCTCGCCGAGCTCTATCGATAGACTTTCTGACCATTTTGTACAACAAAAAAATTGACAGGGGAAGGGCGACAAAAGTAGTACGGATCCCTTGGTTACTAGGTTCAGGCGATAGAGGAATCCTGGGAGAGATGAAAGAAATGTCACATAACCAGCAATCTTTCAAAAATAACCTCAACAATTCTCTGATCAGACGGCTCATTTTCTCTTCGAATAAGTGAAACAAATTTTACGTTGGAAATTTTAAACTAAAAAAAAAAGAATTTAAAGAAATTAATTAAAAAACCACAAACAATGTCAGAAGTATAAATTTGGCCAACAGAAAGTACACCAGTTATTAATACAAGATAATCATCTCCTGAAAATTTTAGAAGGGATTTTTTAAATTTATTTTGAAGTTAATTAAGTGATAATTCAGCAGAGCTTTGAAGATCTCTGCTCTCAAGTTGGAGGCACGTTGTGGTACATAGCAGGTAATTCAAAAACTGGACTTTTTAGACTCGAAATTTTTTGAACACACGACCCAGCACTTTTCTGAAGCCTTTCTTCCATCACAATTTTCTTTTCTTCCATCCAAGGGGGAATAAAAATGAATTCCTTTAGATTGTTTGTAAGCAAAATAGGGCAATTGGAATGAGAGGAAAGAAGGGGTCTATCCAGTTCAATATTATCCATGTGATATCCAAGCTATGAAAGAGATCTGCCCCAAAAGCAGAGACTTAAGAATTTTCAAATAATTTTAAAAATTTTCCAACAAACCTGCCCCCAACTGCAAAATTCCAAGAGACGCAAATCCATCCAAAATCATTTGATAACTCCCACCAGATTTCAATAAATTAGCCAATTCTTTGCTTATCTCAACCATTCCTCCAGATTGACACAAAATATATTTTTCAGTTAAAGTAGCTTCCAACAATACAGAATATTCGCCTGAATTTTGGGTAGAAGAGGAAGAACCATAAACGCGGATACCGCGTAACGCCATTGCTGTAGAGTTGTTGTTGAGGCTTAAATTTTAAGGTTACTTTTAAATAAACAACCAAAATTACAAACAAAAAATTAAAAAAAAATTTTTCCGATAATCTTTAAAAATTAAATTAGTAGCCCACTTAATCGCAAGGCCATTTAATCGCAGACTCGGAATTTTAAAATAACTTTTTCCCCAGAAAATTTTTAAATTTCTTGTCTTCATTTGGCACCGAAAAAGATTATTTTTACAAAAACAACGAAGGACTATCCAAGTTTAATAAGAAAAAACAGACTAAACGTCCTTTAAGCAACTCCAACTTACTGAGATTAAATGGGGCATTTTCGCAAAGGAGGCGCATAATGGCGCAAAGCCATAACATGCTGGAAAATTTATGGACCTTATCAATTTTGGTAATAACCTCTTTAGCTCGATGAGAGGAATCGTTTAATACCAAATTTGGTAAGATTGGAAAATTTTGAAGCAAGTTATGGCTTTGCGCCGTTTGGGCGCGCGCCGGAATGTACCCTTTTTTTGCATTTATTGGGTAAGGGACTTTTGAGTCTCCCCCAGAGGACTTTCTTCACTCTCTTTTGACCCTTTAAATTAATTTTTTAAAGAGACTTACTTTTTTCCTTTCCCAAATCGAAATTGTCGAACAGTTCTTCTAATTCTAGGCAAACTTGGAAGCTTTCTTTTTAAATTTTTTAATTCTTTTTTAGCAAAAATATTAATATTTTTCTTTTTCATTTTGTGGACAAAAAATGATTTTCTCTCTCTCCTCATTTAAAAATTCACTCAGCCGATTATTCATAGTAAAATGAAGAAAAAGTTTTTTTTGTTAATCATTTTAAAACAAAAATTCCTTTTAAAAATAAAAGGTATCTTCACCAAAATTTTTTTTCTTCCAAATTTGCGAAAAAAATTTGCGGACACTATCGGTTTGCCTTAAACTGTGAGACTCAAAGTTCCCTCTCCCATCAAAATCGCCGCAAAATCAAAATTTAAATTTTGCGGACAGATAGTTGAGGACCAGAAGAACCTTGCGGACAAGCATTTGCGGACCTACCGGTTCCTCTAAAACGAGACTCAAAAATCCCCTACCTAACAAATCAAATATCCGCAAAACGAACAGATTTGCGGATAAACTTTGCCACAGAGAAATTGAGTGTAATTGAGGGAAGGGAAAAGTCTATATTTTATCCAAGGATACCTTTACAAATCAACTTTTATAAAAACAAAAAGAAAGCTTGTCAAAAATTTATTTAAATTTATATTTTAATATATTTTTATTTTTTGCAAAAAAGCAACACAAACACACACATCTCTTTTTATGCAAATATAAGCAAGATGGGAAGAAGGGGGAGGGGATCTGTGGGGATATAATTAATTTAAAAAATATTTTTTAATTTTTTTTTTGTCAATTTTTTTGTTGCCTTTCTTGCTCTCATTTCTTCCTCTTTCCTTTAAAAAAATTTTTTTAAATTTTCCTTTCAATGTTGAATTCCTTTTAATAACAAAGAAATTTCATCAGCTATACAGCTAAATACACATTTAAATTGTTGTTCGTTTTCAACCATTTTCATTCGTTGATCACGCAAATGTTCTAAAGATGCGGCGATGTTTAGTTCTTTTACTCCTGGAAATTTTTAAGAAAATTTTTTTAATAGAAAAAAATATTTTTTAAATTAAAGGTAAAAGGCTTAGGATTCATTATCGCTGCCTTAGAGGCCATATTTTTGCCCATAACTTTTTTGATTCTCAACCGATCTAAATAATTTTTATATCAATCGAAAGCTCTGAATGTGAGGATTATTTTAGCTGGCAGACCTAATTTGCTAAGACCACCCTACAAAAAGTTATATCTGGATAAATGCGTGCAATCGTGATTTTTGATATTTATTCGACTGAAACATTTTTTTTAGGACGATCTTATCAAACACAAAAAATATTTAAACATTTTTATTATTGTTTAAATGTTTATTTCATGTTTTAAAATATTTACTTAATTAAAACATATAAAATTTCCCTAAAAGGACTCGAACCCCCGACCCTAATTTAGGGAAAGTCCGCGCTCTTATCCACTTAACCAAAAATTTTTTTTTTGTGATTCTGCTATGGATTCTTTTGTTGTCCGCAAATATTTGCGGACAGATATTGTCACTTTTGTTTCTAGTTTAAAAAATTTTTTGCCTTTATTAATCCGTTTTGCAGTCATATCAATCATAATATATGTTCCAGTACGTCCACTTCCTTAATTTAAAAAAATATTTTATAAATTTTTAATTGTTTTATACCATTAGTGCAGTGAACGAGTACAGGAGAAGCACGTCCACGATAAGATTTGTTCACCTTCCTGAATTTTTAAAATAAATCGAATCACGAAATTTAGGGTTTCGACTTTAATGCGAAATTTCGAGTTATTGACTTGTTTCGTGAAAAGACGAAATTTCGAGACTTACATGTTTCGTGAAAAGACGAAATTTCGAAATTTCGCGAAAAGACGAAATTTCGAGACCCCTTTCGTCCTCTAATGTCAAGAAAATAAATTATACCTTCTAAATTCAAGCAATGCCTTGTTTGAAGCTGGAACCCCACCAGCTGCCCAACTTGTGAAATGGAATTGTGTAACTGTACGTGTTTCTTGTGTTGCAGTATTTTTTAGGTAAAGCGAGCGGATGACGTAATGCTCGCTCCAAATGTGTTCAGAGACTAGATGGGCCTCAAAACAGCCGAACAGCTTCACTCCCTCCTCTGGCCAATACTTGAAGTAATTGTCCCCTTTATCACACAAATTGACAATAAGTCCAATCCCCTGTTCCCAAATCATTTGCCAGAATTGAGAAGCCGTTTGCTCTAAAGGTGTTTGGGCGGCAATATAAGCCTAGAAAGAATTTATTTTAGTAAATTTTAAATTTGGATAGAATCTCTTTCTTATCCCACCAGATGACAATTTATCCCAAACGCTCTCAAAGGGGGATAACTGAAAGCTAGGGACATGTGGGAGCTTTGGGAAAGTGGAAACCTAGCCTGAAATAGGCCGGGTCTAGGAAATCTCTTTCCTATCTAACTAAACGACAATTTGATCCGGCACTTCCTAGGTGGGATAGCTGAAAACTAGGGACATGTGGAAGCCTGGGGAAAATGGAAACCTAGACTGAGCTAAGCCAGGACAAGTCAGAGATTCGGAAATTTAAGGTGGGAGAATACAGTGAGATAGGTCAAAGGTCCGGAAATATCAACTGGGATAGCTCAGAGATTCTCCAAAAGTCCCTCATTTACCGGTTGTCCAACACTTCTT
This sequence comes from Meloidogyne arenaria, assembly GCA_036172955.1. NCBI lineage: Eukaryota > Metazoa > Nematoda > Chromadorea > Rhabditida > Meloidogynidae > Meloidogyne > Meloidogyne arenaria. Next base: position 562,685 of record JARQAB010000008.1, read on the forward strand.
AGGTGGGATAGCTGAAAGCTAGGGATATATGGAAGCTTTGGGGAAGTGGAAACCTAGACTGAACTAGGCCGGGATAAGTCAGAGGTCAGGAAATATCAAGTGGGATAACTCAGATCTCCAAAAGTTCCCCCATTTACCGGCTGTTCCGGGTTCGAATCAAATATCATACTAGCATTAATATAGCCTTTTCCGTCACTCAATTCTGCCAAATCGTTTTCATGGAGTTGCACACGCGATTCATCATCTAAAAAAAGGCTCTAAGCTTTAAAATAAAATTCAGTCTTTTACATGGAAGCGTTCCACTATCAAAATTTTTGCCTCCATTTTCCTCTCTTTTGGCCACCTTACATTGGGCAACCTCTTCCGATGCTTCATACTCCTTTACAGATTCCCATTGTTTGTTTATCTCGTCTGGATTCTCCAAATGTTTTTGTAAAAAAGCTAGGAGGACGTGCCCCGTCCCGATGTCCATATCAGACCCATTAGAAGCCCCAAAAGTCTCATTTTCGTGGAATGATGAAGTACTCGAATGCTTTGAACGTTGCCCACTCCCTTCTATCACAGCAACCGAATGAGGGATTGTTTCAGCCCGTTGACGGCACAATTCTGCATAGATTTTGTCGTCTTGCCCTACAGTCTGTGGAAGTATTGGCAACATTTTTTTATTCGAATCCCGTCGACGCCGAATTATTGTTGAAGCTAAGACAGAAAGTAAAGCACAGATTGTCATTGCAGAAACGGCGAGTATTGGAATAAATAATTGGTCACGTTGGGAACGCTCGACTGGGACGACATCCTAAAAATATGAGGGGTTTTTATTGGATTGGTCGTTTCAAGCAGGGCTGTGCGCCAAAACTTCGTGGAACGCCAAACGCCAATTTTTCAGATTTTTAAAACACGCCAAACGCCAGACGTAATGACGCTCAGCCCTTTTTAAGGGTAAACTTGCCTCTCCACTTCCTATCCCTGTTTCGTCAACGCGCACACCGGCAAGTGTCTAAATTAGGGAAAATGATTAGAAATTATTCAGGTTAAAAAAATTAAAAATCCCCCTAAACAAGCGACCGAATTATACTAAAAAGACTGTGTAAAAGAAGGAGAGTATCTGTCAAACTTTTAGTTATTAAGCATATTTTACAGCCTTAATTAGCTTCTATTATTTTCTACTGTCTCTCATCATTCGCTACACTATTTTCTTAGTTTTATAACAAGTTTTACAATTACAAAATCAAGTTTTACAAGTAAAACTTGAATTACAATTACAAATTCAGGTTTTACAATTAATAAAGGAATAATTCAAGTTTTAATTGTAGAACTTGAATTAATAAAACTTGAATTACAATTACAAAATCAAGTTTTACAATTAATATAGAAATAATTAAAGTTTTAATTGTAAAACTTTAATTAGTAAAACTTGAATTATATCAAGTTTTACAATTAAAACTTGAATTACAATTACAAATTCAGGTTTTACAATTAATAAAGGAATAATTCAAGTTTTAATTGTAAAACTTTAATTGTAAAACTTGGATTATAAGTTCAAGTTCTACAATTACAAAATCAACTTTACAATTAAAACCTTAATTATTTCTCTATTTTCCTCTCCCTCCTTTACACTCTTTTCCCAATTGTAAAATTTACAATTGTATTTACTCTCATCATATCCCCTACTATTTCTCACCTGTATATCCTTTCGTCTTTTATAGACAGCTTGTGCAATACCACTAGCACTGTCAACTTTAGTAGGTTTTTGCATAGTCAAGGAAGGGTTGGAAATTCGAAAGGACAATTGGCCATCCTCATAGAGGAATTGATCAAAATACAAATTATTTGGCGCCGCTATTTTTCTGTCCAAATAGGCAATTAATTTGTAAAGCTCTTCCTCAGTCAAATTTTCTTTAGCAACTCGAAGGTAAACTCGATTCCCTTCTACCCGTTGAATCCCTCCTTTTACTATTTTGTGGACTGTATGTGCTAGACCCATATCAGCATTGTTAAATTGTTCGGAGTCCTTTTTAAGGAGCAAAACTGGGCGTCCAGAAAGATCGTTTACTTCGTCTACCCCTTCTTCCTCTTCTTCGTTCTCTTTACTTTCTACTTCTTCTTGTCCTTTTTTCATGGAGTTGAAGAGTTTTTCTTCTTCCTCTTCTGCTAAAATTGAAATTTTAAAAAATTTCCGGAAAATTTTTTTGAAATTTTCTAACCCTTCGAAATTTTTTGAAAAAAATTTTGTTAACCCTTCGAGAAATTTTTTTGAAAATTCGAAAATTTTGAAAACCCCTCGAAAATTTTTTTGAAAATTTTTGAAATTTTTCTGCACCCCTCGGAAAATTTTTAAAAATTTCTTAAAATTTTTTTAACCCTTCGAAATTTTTTTAGAAAATTTTGGAAAATTTTCTAAACCCCTCGAAAAAAATTTTTGAAAAAAAATTTTTTAACCGCTTCAAAAAATCTTCTTTTGAAAATTTTGGAAAATTGTCCTAACCCCTCGAAAATTTTTTAAAAATTTTTTTAGAAAATTAATTTTTGTTCAAGTTGTCTAAAAATTTTTTTTCCACAACTCACCCCTTCTCTCAATTCCTTCCTCCACCAAATTTTGTAATTGTTTAACAAATTTAACAAGTCTGGTTATTTGCTTGTCAGAGAGTGTCTTTACCCCCTTTCCATCCTTTTCTCCATCCTCCCCCTCCTTTTGTAATAAAAGTTTTTGTAAAATTTGTTCAAGTTGGGCATTTTCAGGGGCATTTAAATTATCCTCTTGATTGTTTCTTTTGGTTTTTTCAACTAATTTTGTAGGCTCTTCTTTATTTTTATTGTCTTCCTCTTCCTTCTCTTCACCTTTTTCTTCATTTTCCTCTGCTATTTGATAGGCATTATTTTTACTTGATTTATCTTCTTCTTCGTTAGGGTCTAACAACAAGACTGGAATAAATTCTAATTTTACTGAAGGAGGATTCTCTTCTTCCTCATTTCCTTCTCTTCTTCCCTCCTCATCTCTTCCTTCCTCTCTCCCTTCCCCCACCTCATTTTCCTCTTCTCCATCCCCTTCATTTTCTCCCTCCTCTTTAACACCTGTCAACAAGGATTGCCCTTCATCTTCAATCTGTGCCTCTTCCAATTGTTTCTCCTTCTCTTCTTCTTCGTCTTCAACTTGTTCAACTTCAGCTAGCAATGAATTTTGAACCCTCTGAAATTAGTAAAATAAGATTAGATAGAAAAACATATCTTCTCTCTTGTTTGAATATGCCATAGAAAAAAAAGGAAATGGGAAAATCTAACCATTATGTTCAATCCCAAGGAAGAAAAAAATAAGGAAAGGGGGAGGGGGGGGCAGCTTTAGAATTATCTAGATTACAACAATTGCATTAATTTTACAATTGCACTCCTTCCAGCATTATACTAATTAGTGCTGGAAAGTTTTGCAATTGTAATTACCCAAGTTTATTTATAGTTTTATTAATGAAGGGTTTGTAGTTACAAATAAACATTTACAATTGTAAAACTTTTTCCCAACATTACAGTAACCGACATTATGTAAAATTTTTACAATTTGTAATTACAATTTGTAAAATGTCTATTTCAATAAAACTTGTCTCTTTTCCATCATTACAAGGTTTTACAATTGTAATTTCCCCACAAATTAATTAATACCTGTACAAGAGCCCATATATTCGCAGGTTCTCTCACATCACAAAATTCCGGGTCGTATTCCAACCTAAAAGCTGCAGCCAATTTAAAATAAGCCAAAACACATTGAGAACGGGCATGGGGCCAATCCAGCCCCAATTTAGCCAAAACACTCAATTCTGATCTAAGCATTTTAGCCTGTTTTTCGGTAAGAGAACGTTCAAGCACCAAAGGCCGTACAAAAGCCGCTTCTGGGTCAGAATAGCACTGACCGAAGAGACCATCTGGAATGCATATCTCTCCTGGGTCACAAAGTTCTTCACCGAAATCACAGCCTTAAAAAACATTAAATTTATATGTAGTTGTAAGGCTTTCCAATTGTAAAACTTAGAGGCGTTGGCTGCCCTTTTTTAGAGGCGTTGGTTGCCTTGAACCCCAAAATGATTTAATTATTTTTACTTTTTACAATTAATTCTCTTTAAATTTTACAATTGTAAAATGCTGTTATTTTCTTTTTACAATTGTAAAATCCTAAAAAAATAAACTTTATTTACAATTGTAATAACCCTCATTTTTGGTTATTTCAGGGTGACCCTTTTATCCCTTTAGGGGACATTTTCCCCATTTTTGACTTTTTCGCCCCATTTTTGCCCCCGAAGCCATGCCTCCTTTTGGTGGCTTGGAAAGGGTTTTTAAGGGTTTTGACCTTACATAAATTCTTTTCTTTATAGTTTTACAATTGTAAATAAAGTTTATTTTATTTTTTTATAATTGTAATTTAATTCGTTTAATTTTCCATTTCTTTTAATTCTTTTTTTTACAATTTATTTTTAACAAATTGCATAAATTTATTCTTTTTACCAAGAAAAAAATTATTAAAAAAACTCAACAAAGCCAATTATACCCTAAACATTTATTTAATAAATTGTCTCGTCATTCGTCACCCTTTAATTCTTTGTTTATTTCAAAAAAGTTATTAAGGATTTTTTTTACGTCAAAAAGAGACTTTTCCCCTTATATATTCATCATTAAAAATCTCATTTAAAATTAATTTTTACATTTTTTTGAGATAATTGAGGAAAAAAAAATTTTTTTTTAATAGGCGTTGGTTGCCTTGGAATCCCAAAATGCAAAAAAATAAAAGAAATTCGATCCATTTTTAATGGCAAAAAAAGGAGGTTGAACGGGAGGGGGAGGGGGAGGGGGGAGACAGAAGCCTTAAAATGCTTTTATTCCAACTTTTTTTAAAAAAAAATTTTCCCTTGCAAGTTGGAATAAAAATATTCCTTCTCTAAAACTTAAAAAAAAGTTTAATTAATGGGAAAGTTTTTGAGAAAATTAAAAATAAGAAGAGAAAAGTAAAGGGTGTTGGGGAGTATTAAAGTTTTAACTAGATTGTAATTAAACTTAAAAATTATTAGAATTGTAAAACTTGAAGTTGTAAAACTTAAAAATCTCCACAACCTAAAACTTTAAAACTTAATTAAACTTGAATTGTAAAAACAAGTTGGAATTATAAAAAGTTGGATTTAAAAAATAAATAGAATTGTAAAAGAAAGTTGGATTGTAAAAATAAAACTTGAAATTGTAAAACTTGAAAACCTCCTTAAAACTTTAAAACTTAATAAAACTTGAATTACAAATCTTTAGTATTAAAAAAGTTTTTACAATTTGTAATTGTTAAAACTTTTTTAAAAATAATTTTTTACAATTTATTAATTTGTAAAACTTGAAATTGTAAAAATTTAACTTGAATTGTAAAACTTTAAAAGAATTGTAAAACAAGTTTGGACTTGTTTTAATTAAAATGTGTGGGTAGTTTTTAAGTGTGAAAATAACCAAAAATGGATAATTTAATGTATAAACTTCCGAATTCTTTTCCTAATTAAAAAAAATACAGTTTTCTTGTAATTAAAAAATTAATTAATTAAAAAAAGAAATGAGAAAAAGACAAAAATAAAAATCTAAAAATATTTTATCAAAAGAAGGATAATGAATTTATTTCCGTTGAGGTTAAAGATGAATAAAATAGAAACAATATAGGTAAATTAATTAATTTATTAAAATTATTTTTGGATTTTAAAAAAGAAAAACAAGATTTAATTTCTAATAAGAACTATTGTTAGGTTAAAATTAAACTTAATTAGAATATTAAAAAGGGTTTTTTACAAATTGTACACTGTGTCAGAAAATGATAGACGCACCTGTATTTCGTGTCATATCTCGTGCTATATTTAAGATATTTTCTAGAAATTTTTTTAAATTTATCGTTTCAAATGCTAGTATGAATATGATGGTAATTTTCAATTTCGTACCCCCCCCCCTCCTTTTTTCTTACTCAAATTATGAAAAAATGGTCAGACTTTTCTTTTTTCCTCAATTACACTCTTCTTCCCCATGGCATACAATCAGTCAAAAAGGATTACCTTTTTTAAATTTATTTGTATAAATATAAGAACTGAGAAAGAAAAGCGTCACATTTTTAAAAATGGAGAAACGTTCTGAATAAAATTTAATCCTTTTTGACTGATTGTATGCCATGGGGAAGAAGAGTGTAATTGAAGAAAAAAGAAAAGTCTGACCATTTTTTCATAATTTGAGTAAGAAAAAAGGAGGGGGGGGGGGTACGAAATTGAAAATTACCAATATGATTAATAAAAATTCCTTAAATATTTTTTAAAAATTTTCAAATTTTTCGGAAAACGGGTGTCAGAAAATGATAAAAAATTTCCATTTTGGGCTCATTCGAAAGCCCTTAAAATTTGCTATAATATAAATTGGATCTTGTATTTGAGAAAAAATTTGGTAGAAAGATGTATTACAATTACGTCTTTTTTTAAGGTTTTAGAATTAGTTTTAAATCTTCAAGTTTTAAAGTAGAAATTTTAAAACTTTAATTAAACTTTAATTAAAACAGTAAAACTTAATTAAACTTGACCGTAAAACTTGGAATTTCCAAAGCTTTAAACTTTAAAACCTTAATTGTAAAACTTAAAAAGTTGTAATTGTAATTCTCAATTTCCAAGTCTCCAAACTTTCTACAATTTAAATAATCTGTTTTTACAATTTTTGCTTTGACAACTTCTTTTACAATTTTCAAAATTGTAAAACTTTTTCAAAGATTTTTCCTTATTTGCCCTTTTTACCCCCCAACATCTTCTAAACTTTTATTCCCTAAAGGAAACTTTCTTCTTTCCATTTTAATTTTGTGTTCATTCTGATGTCAGTTTTGCCAAAGGCTCTTTCTTATATTCCAAATCGGGAAAATACGAAAGAAAATTGAAAAATGAGTTTAAGAAATTTCAAAAACAAGAAAATGAAAAAATAAAATATGTAATTGGTCTCTAAAAACAAAAAAAATTTCTCGATTTTAAGGTTTCGAATAAGATAAGAAAATTTTTTTAAATTAGAAGAGTAATTTGTGTTGAGAAATACACTAGGTTGTTTAATAATTGTAAAACAACAAGTTCTAAAACTTTTTTATTGTAAAAACAAGTTGGAATTTTAAAAAATAAACCTGGATTGTAAAAATAAACTTAATTGTAAAAACAAGTTGGAATTACAAGAAAAAGTTGAATTTAAATATGTAAATAAACTTGAATTGTAAAAAAGGTTGGATTGTAAAAATAAAAACAAGTTGGAATTAAAAAAAATAAAACTTGATTGTAAAAAGAAAGTTGGATTGTAAAAACACATCATAATTTAAACAAACAAACTTGGAACCTTAATAAATATACCCTTTCAAATTCTCACAAATAAGTTTAGTGACAAAAATAAACTAATTTAAACTTTTGTTTCTCTTTTTGATCTTTAATTTAATCTTTAAAAATTTTTTTATTTTTATTTACACCTATTTATAGTGCTTTTTATTTAATATTTTTATTTACTCATTTAATATTCCTTATTTGTTTCTTTTATTTTTGTTGACGTGATTTCCGTCTTTGCCCCCACACATTAAAAAAAAGAGACTTTTTGTTTGAGAAATAAAGTAATACAATTTTGAAATTTTTAAAATGGAAATAAAAATTATTTTAATGTAACAAGGATTAAAAGAATAAAAAAAAGGTTTTTTACAAGATTAAGTTAAGGACTTCTAAATGCTAAAATGTCTGAAAGAAAGGGAAGAAGGAAACAAAGTTTTATAAAATTGGATTGTAAAAAATCAAGTTGGAATTAAAAAAGGACGTTGGATTGTAAAAATAAAATAAAATTGTAAAAAAGGTTGGATTGTAAAAAATAAAAATGGATTCTAAAATAAACTTGAATTGTAAAAAATAAAAATGGATTCTAAAATAAACTTGAATTGTAAAAACAAGTTGGAATAATAAAAAAAGTTGGATTTAATAAATAAACTTGAATTCTAAAAGAAGGTTGGATTGTAAAAATAATAAAAATAAAATTGTAAAAAGATTCGAATTGTAAAATATAAAGTTCGTTTGTAAAACTAATAAAATTAATACAAACTTAGAATATAAAATACAATTCAGATAGAATCATTTTTATGGCTATAAATATTAAAGCTCTAAAAAACTTTAAAGGCAACGAATAGTCACGCAAAAATACAACAAACTTACTTTTTTCTATTTAAGGACAAGTCTGGTTAGTCAAAGGCAAAAAAGTGAAAATTTGTAGCTTACACGTTTTTTGGTAGACTATTTTATTTGCTGGGTGGCATGTCATGGGTGTCCAATGGGGTAGGATTCAACGGGATCAACCCAAAAGGTCAAAATCGAGGAGGAGAGGGTCAAGTCTTGACCCTCCCGGTAGACCAAAATAAATTTTTTTATTTCCCCCAAATTTCAAATTTTCTTTAAAAAAATTTTAATTTTCCACCTTGTAACAAAGCTGCTTCTCCCCTCAATGAGCAGAACAGAATTGGCAACAAAAATAACAAAAGTAGTTTATAAATCTGGGATTGTTTGGATAGAGGAAATGTTGTCATCTTCGTCCTCCCAACAACAACGTTACAACACTTTGCCATGCCGGGAAAATAAATTCAAAGGGGAACGCCGAACATGGACTTGAATTATTTTTTAACTGAAAATTTTAAAGTTTAAAGAGTTGGATTGTAAAAATTGTAAAAAATGTTGGATTGTAAAATCTAGGGTGGGATTTTAGAAAAGTTTGGATTATTAAAAAGGTGAATTGTAAAAACTAGGTTGGAGTTGTAAAACAAGGGGTTGTAAAAAAGATTGGGGTTGTAAAAATGGACTGTACAACATTTGGACTGTAAAAATAAGGATGAATTGTAAAAGGCTGGTGGATTGTAAAGATAAAGCTGGATTGTAAAATATAGTGGATTGTAAAAACAAGGAGGATTGTAAAAAATAAAGAAGTTGGAATTGTAAAAAAGGTTGGATGTAAAACAAGATTGGAGTATAAAACAATGGATTGTAAAAACATTTAGGTTGTAAAACACTTTGTTCGTAAAAATAAGGTTGGATTGTAAAAACAAGGGAGGTTGGATTGAAAAAAAGTTGGAAGGTTGTTGTAATTATAAAAAATAAACTTGGATTGTAAAAAAGTTTGAATTGTAAAAATAAAGTTGGGATTGTAAAAACAATATTAATTAAATTAAAATTAATTCTTTCTCGGATAATAATAATACAACAAAAAAAACATACTAAAAATAAGTAAAAAATAAAAGAATTTATGATGATATTATTTTAGTAGCCAAAAAAGTTAATTTTGTATGGAAGAATGGCTTTTGAGTGAAAAAACAAGTGAGAAATGAGGGTGCGCTTAAAAAGAATGGCAATAAGAGGAGAAAGAAGAGAGAGGAGAAAAGGGGGTTGGTGGGTGTTGTGTGGTAATTTTGTGGTAATTCTTTTACTACTTAAAGCAATTTTGCCATATTTGGTGGGCTGTTGCTGTTGGATATAAACATCGATTGAGGGGGGATAGATAGAGATAATTTTTTATATTTTTACATATAAGGCTGGCAAGTGAAAGGAAATGCCGAGGGACGTTTCCGTCCTGTTTTTGAGTTTTCCCTTAAAGCAAAAAATGAATGGGTGGAGGTAGGGGGTAACCCAGAAGATCCTATAATCCAGAAGATCGAAATCTTAATTATAATTATTGAAGTCTAAATAGACTTGAAGCAACGTGAAGTTTGAGAATAATTGAAAATAAAATTGTAAAACAAAGAATTTTTAATAAAACAAGTTTGTAAAACATGTTGGTAGAGACATAGGGTTTGTAAAACAAGGTAGCAAACATAAGGTTTATAAAAATGTTTGTGAAAAGTTGTAAAACAAGTTTTAAGGAATTCTCAATGAAATAAGTTAATAAAACATGCTGGTAAAACAAGTTTATTTTTATAAGGCTTGTAAAACAAAGTTGTAAAACAAGGTTGCAAACATAAGGTTTGTAAAAAAGTTGTAAAACGTTGTCAAGTTTGTGAAAAGTTGTAAAACAAGTTTTAAGGAATCTTAAATAAAACAAGTTTGTAAAACATGCTGGTAAAACAAGTTTATTTTCATAAGGTTTGTAAAAAATTTGTAAAACAAGTTTGTAAAACAAAGCTAATTAGGTGCGAATAAAACGGTTGATCTTTTGGTTTTAGAGCTGAAATAGGAGTGAAATTTATATGCGCGTATATGTATTCCATTTTTGAGAAAATATGCCTTTGACTAAATATAATATACGTATGTCCCATTCTCGCTTAAGATAAATGGCAGTCATGATGAGGGGGACGGACAACTTCGCGGAATCAGCAACACACAGGCATTTTATATATATAAGCGGAAATGCTTTAAAAGCAAGGAGAAAAGAACGGGGAAAGGCGTGCCAATGTGGGAGAATAAGAGAAAAAAGAAAAAAATGAGAGAACAGGCAAACATTTTTATATATTGGGTATTAGCATTAGAAAAGCTGCGCTCATCAGTCGACTCTCTACAATGCCACACTTGTATTTAAGGCTTAAAATGAAGGAAAAATGGACGTTACTCTTTTTAAATGCTTATCGGGAACCATGTAAACGAAGAAAAAAAATGTTAAGGAAAAAGGAGTGCTTTTTCATAATGACGTGCTGTACTGATGACATTTTAGATAAAAGTAAAAAAAGGCCATATAACTATTTTTGAGGTATTGTTATTTTTGGGGAAAAATGAAATTGTAAATAGAGGAGAGTATACTTCCGATTTTTTAAAGAATAAAAAATAGAAATATAATAAGATTGTACTTTGGTATTTAAGTTTGTAAAACATGACGAATATTTGTGTTTTATAGTATTGTAAAACAAAGTTGGAAATAAAAAAAGTTTAATTGTAAAACTTAATTTTAACAATTAATTTTTAAAATAAAGTTTTACAACCTTTTTTACAATTAAGTTTTACAATTTGTAAAACTTAAATGTTAAGGGAAAAGGAGTTTTACATAATAATTTTTACAATTTGTAAAATTTAATTTGTAAAATAAGTTGTAAAAAAAGGTTGAAAAACTTGATTTTAATAAAACAAGTTGTAAGACTTAAATTGTAAAACTAAGGTGTGAAATTAATTTGTAAAACATAGAAAACCTAATTGTAATTGTATTTGTCAAACTTGTAGTTATATAACAAAGTTGTAAAACTTAGTGTTTCTTATAAATTGTAAAATTTGTAAAACTATGTTTGACAAAAAATCTTATAAATCATATTATTAATTGAATGTTAAAAAACAAAAAAAAATCCAATAAAAACAAGCTGTCTTTATTAAAAATAAAAATAAATCGAAAAGGATTCTTCTCAGTACAAGTGAAATCCTTGATGCAAAAATAAATCCTTTGAATTAATCTAATGGAAAAATATGTTTAAAAATCTTTTCGGGACTTTTGCATGTTTAAAATTAAATTTTTTTAATTTTTAGAAATTTGCAAAATTGAAGAAAATAGCCTTCTTTTATAAATTTAACTACCTAGCTATATTTATTAAATATTTTGTTTATTTAAACAATGTTGCCAAAATTGGAAAACATTTTTAAATAAGGAAAACAAAGGAATTGTAAAAAGTTTCCTTTTTTTTCTACAATCTTTGCATATTTTTAAAAATAAACAAAAATTTTTTACAATTATTTTTGTTTTCCTTTATGTTTTACAATTCCTTTGTCCAACCTTAAAACTTTAATTTTAATTCCAAGTTTCCAACTTGTTTTAAAAACAAGTTTTACAACATGATTTTAAACATATGTTTTCCAACTTGTTTTAAAACTCAAGTTTCAAAACTTGTTTTAAAACAAGTTTTACAACACATGTTTTACAACTTGTACACAAGTTTTAAAACTTTTTTCAAAACACAAGTTTTGCAACTTGTTTTAAAAAACAAGTTTTACAACTTTTAAAACACATGTTTCAAAACTTGTTGTAAAACACATGTTTGAAAACTTTTTTAAAAACACAGGTTTTACAACTTGTTTGGTTCAAAAGCCATAAAATAAGAGAAAAACAATTAAAATTTATTCTTAAAATGTTGCCAAATCAGGAAAAATATAAAACAATTTTAAAATAACAAAGAAATGTAAAAAGTAGAGAGGAGATAAAAGAGAACAAAATTGGTTTCTTTTTTCGTTTTTTGAGAAGTAGAAGTTGCCGATAAAAGAATTGATAATGGCAAGTAAAATGAACAAAACATGTGACTAAAAATATTTTTTTTGAAAAAAATGAGGGAAGAGGGGAGGGGGTGATATGCTTATTGGGGGCACAATGAATAAAAAATTAAAAATGCTATTTAAAAAGAAAAAATAATTTTTTTGACTAGAAAAATGAACAAAAGGTATTTTATAAAAATTGTATTTTCTATATAAAACATGTTTTACAACCTTGTTTTAAGTTTGTAGTTAAATGTTTTAAAAAGAATGTTTGTTCGGTAAAAGTTTTTACAAACAAAAGAAACAATGTTTTAACGTTGTTTTATATTTAAAAACATGTTTGTAAAACATTAAAACAAAATTTGACAAACAAATGAACTTGTTTTACAACTTGTTAGACAAACATAAAAACAAACATTAAAACAATAATTGTAAGATAAAACATGTTTTACAAAAGTTTTCAAAACGCTAAAACTTGAAGCTAAACAACAAACAACTTACCTATTTGTAAAAACACAATTCTTTACAAAATAAAAAAGTTTTAGCGTTTTAAAAACAAATTGTAAAACAGCAAAACAATTGTTTGTAAAACATGTTTTTTACAAAACAAACTTTCTTGTTTATGTCTTGTTTGTTTTACATAAACAAAACAATTGTTGTGTTTTGTTTACAAAATGTTTGTTTTACAATTTTTGTAAAAACATTGTTTTTAAGAAAACACAAAAACTTGAAATTTACAATCATATAATTAATTTGAAAATTGTAAAATAAGTTCTCTTATTCAAATTCCAGAATCAGTTGAAGACGCCCTATTTAGAATTGCCCTCGTAACGGATCCAGGTCTTTCACTTTCCTGAAGCATTGGATCATGATTAACCCCGTATATTTTAATAGCTTTCCTCCCCATTCTTTGAAGCAATTCTTGAGAGACCCGATGAGCCTTTAAATTAAAAATTATGAGAAAATTTAGAAAGAAAAGAAGAAACAGTTCTAAGGGAAGTGTGCCATTCTTTGAGAGAAATTTCATCTTGATTGGTTAGAATAACTCGATTCTCTTTCAATCCTTCCTTTAGTTTGACTACAATAGCTGATTCTCCCTTTACTTGTTGAAGATCGGAAGTCACTTCGTCAATTTGATCCATAAAAAGTAACTGAAAAATGGAAAGTTTCTAAAAACAAAATTAAGAACACCTCAGGTTTTCCACTTAATGACTCTGGGTAAAGCTCCAAACGGCTAGGGTAAAGCTTTCCATATTTTATCTGCCAGGCAGAGGTAAAAGGGCCACCAAGTTTTTTGATATAGCCATGAATGTACAAATCAGTCTCGCCTTTTTAAATTAAAACTTTTTCTACAAGCTTACAATTTTCAAGTTTTGTCAAGTTTGAAATAATGTAAAACTTTGTTTTACAACTTTTTTTACAAATTAAAACAAAGTTTTAAAATACAACTTGTTTTACAATAAGTTGAAAACTTTACAACTTTGTTTTACAATTTGGAATTATTTTTAAACTTTGTTGAGAGGTTGTAAAACATTTACAAAATAGAAAAGTTTTACAATTTGTTTTTAAAATAAATCGAAACATTGTTTTTACAATTTGTAAAAACTATAAACAAGTTGAAACAAAGTTTTTTTTGTTTTTTACAATTTGTTATTATTTTTAAACTTTGTTCAACTAATGTTTAAAACAGGGCTCGGATCTCAAATTTTTAAAAATCCGCAATTTTGAGCTAAAAAATCCGCATTTTACTCAAAAATCCGCAAAAATTTTTGGCGCCTTCAACACCAAAAATTCACTTTTACGCCGCAGGAGAAGATTTTGAGGATTTTGGAAGGCCAAGAAGCCAAAAAATGACATTTTATCCTAAAAACTACAAGAAAATACAAAAAATCCTCATAATCTTCAAAAGACCACAAAAATCCGCAAATCCGCATTTTTAAAAATAATCCTCATTGACATATCAAAAAACCACAAAATGAGGAAAAATCAGCAGAAATCAGAGCCCTGGTTTAAAACAAAGTTTTACAAATGTTTTACAATTTTACAAACTTAAAACTTTGTGTTACAATTTCAACTTTCCCAAACTTTTTTCCAACTCACCTTTTTCGTCAACTGCTATCCTTGTTTTAAGCTTTGCCCTTTTCTTTTGTTCACTCTTATCCGCATCTTGGTTTACAACATCAAAAACAGTTTCCGCAATTTCGTTCTGCCACCGTTCTGATATTATAATATTAAAGTTTTTGTAAAGTTCGCTATCTGCATCTGCCAACTTGACGCCTTTAACCTTAAATTATAATTTGTAATTCTCTTATAATTTTAATTTTTTACAATTGTAATTTTTACAATTTGTATTTTATAATTTTCTACAATTTGTAATTCTTTTCACAATTTGTAAAATTTTTTACAATTTGTAAATTTTTTACAATTTGTAAATTTTATTAATTTTATTTTTACAATTTGTAATTTATATTTTTTACAATTTGTAAATTTATACAAACTTCGTCATCATCAAAGTTGCCAATATCAAAAGCATCAGCAGCGTTTACTTCCCCTCTACAATTTTAAGTTTTAATTTAATTCAGATTTATTTTTTGTCACCTAGGCGGAATTAGAGGAGGAGCCATTCTCCGTAGGTAAACAACTTGCCAGTCAACTCCACGAAAGAAGGGATGTGTTTTTATCTCTTCCGCTCTTTAAAAAATTTTTTTTTCTAATTTTTAAAATCCTTTTCCCCACCCTTTCCCCTTACAACCAAGCCTCTCTTGTACATCCCTCTTCAACAACCCTTCCAAAAGATTTCTGCATTCAGGAGAAAAGCCTTGATCAGGCAATTCAATGTCTTGTGTTAACGTTATTTTATCTATCTCATTTTTGTCTTGAGAATGTTTTTTGCCTTTGTTGTGCTGCCGGAAAGGGCTGTGCCCTTTAAGAAGTTTATATAACATACAACCAAAGGAGAACCAATCTGCGGAACTTAACAAAAAAAAGTTTTTTAATGAATAAAAAAATATTTACGAGTCGTAAGCTACTCCTTTTGCAAGAACTTCTGGGGCCTTAAATAACGTGACTTGTTTGTTTGTAATAATAAAATTTACCATATAGCCGTGAGTGCCAACACTTGCGTGAGGCTTCTTTTTAGAGTAGTCACAGGCTAAACCTAAATCGCTGACCTGTTAAAACGAGGAAAATTGTAAAACATTTAAGAATAGAAAAGTTTTACAATTTGTTTTTAAAAATAAATCGAAACATTGTTTTTACAATTTGTAAAAACTATAAACAAGTTGAAAAAACAAGTTTTGCAACTTTAAATAAACTTGCTTTGTAAATATTAAATAAACTTGTTTTTAAAAAATAAACTTGTTTTGTAAAAATGTTTTAAACATATTATTTAAACTTAGAAACAAACAAATGATAACTTAAAAACAAAGTTTATAATGTTGTTCCCAGACAAAATTTTAATTAAAACTTGTTTTACAAATTGTAAAAAAAGTTGGAAACTTTAAAACACCACCTATTAAAACAAAAAAACATGTTTTTACATGTTTTGCAACTTAGAAAAAAACTTGTTTTGTAGAATGTTTTGAACAATGTTTTTTGCAACTTGTTTAAAACAAACAAAAACAAAACTTTTAAAACTTTACTCACCCTAACATGCCCATTCTCGTCTAAAAGTATATTTGCTGGTTTTAAATCCCTGTAGACGACTGTTCTAAAAATTAAAATTTAATTTTTATTTAGTTAATTATTTATTACCTATTATGCATATGTTCAAGGCCAAGGATAACTTCGGCTGCATAAAAAATAACTTCAGATTCACTAAAAACCCCGTGTTGAGAAAGATGATAATGCAAATCGCCGCCATTCATTAAATCCAAAATAAAACAAAGTTTGTCTGGCGTCTAAAAAAGATTATTAATTAATTAAAAAGGCACCTTCCGATAAATTATATATGTTTTACAATAGTCAGAAAAAAAACTTTGTTTAGTAAATTTACAACTTGTTTTTTACAATTTTAAACTTGTTTTTAGTTTTAATAAAACATGTTTTACAACTCTAAACATTGTGGTAAACAAACCTCTATTATAAGAATGTTTTTACAATTTTTAAACACTGTGTAAAAACAATGTTTAAGATTGTAAAACAAGTTTAATATCTAGGCTGTAAAATAAATTTTACAACTTGTTGAGAAACAAGTTGTAAATTTACTAAACAAAGTTTTAATAAAAGATGTTTTTACAACCCATTATAAATAAACTTGTTTTTAAACAATGTTTAAAAAAACTTAAACAAGTTTTAAAAATTGTTTTTACAATTTGTAAAAAGTTGTAAACTACAATAAAATTGTAATTGTAAAAAACCAACTTGAAAGGCGTAGGACATGCTAACAATGAAAGGACAGTCTTGCTAAAATAAAAAATTTACAAATTGTAAAATAAATTGTAAAAATATTTTACAAAAACAAAAAACTTACTCCTGTGCTAACCAAACTGAGCATTATTCCTGAAAATTTATTTAATTAAATAACTAAAAAAAAATTTTTTCCAACTTTCATTTAAAGCTAGTGTCTCTCCCTGTTTTAATTTAATTCTTTTCTTGTCCAGGCACTTCATTGCATACATTTTTCTTTAATTTTAATTTGATTTGGTTTATTAAAAACAGAAAATATGAACCCAGTATCTGCCTTTCTGCACCCGTAGACTTCACCGAAACCGCCCCGTCCGATTATACGGTGGACTAAAAATACAAAATAAAATTTCAAAAATAAAAGGAATAAATTTAATAAAATACAAATTGTAAAAAACAAAATCAGCCTATTTTACAAATTGTAAATAAAACTTGTTTTAAAATGTTTTTAGTAGGACCTTGATTGAACTAGAAACTTTATTGGTAATACCAAGGATGGTTCTCCCTTTTTTCTGTTCTATTTTTTTTTCATTTTCTAAGATAAATCATATCCATTCGAAAGAGGTTTTCGAGCTGAGTCGAACGGCACTAAATTCATCGAAATCCTATTTAAATAAACATAGTTATGCGCATTTATTTATACCACAAAAAGCACGTCCATCGAGGATTTAGCTTCACATGGAAATTTTACAAATTCCTATTTGTTTTACAATTTGTAAAACAAAAATGAATTTGTTAAAAAAAAAGTTTAAAGTTTATTTTACAAATTGTAAAAACAAATTGTAAAAAATGTTTCAAGCTTATTTTGTAAATTAAAAATAAAACTTGTTTTACAAAATGTTTTAACATTTTTACAATTTGTTGGAAACAAGTTGTAAAAACCAAAATAAACTTAAAATTTGTAAAAAGTTACAATTTTGTTTTACAAACACAAAAATAAAACAAAAAGTGTAAAAACACCAAATAAACTTTAAAGCACGAAAATTCCCCACCAGAAAAGTCATTCATTGTCAAGTTCATATTTAATTCTAAATTTTTCCATTGACAAAATCTTGTGAATTTGTCACTTTCCAAAAACTTGGGGAAAATATCTTCCTTCAATTGATCACATATTTCCATCACATAAGGCTGAAAAAGATCAGGGGGGACATTATTCTTCATCAAATGCCTTTGGACATGTTGTAAGCTTTCTTTTGTGTAGTTCTTAAAAACAAATAATTGACCAATTAATTGTTTTTTTCGGACAATTAATTGGTCAAAACAAATAATTGACCAATCAATTGTTTTTTCGAACAATTAATTGGTCAAAACAAATAATTGACCAATCAATTGTTTTTTCGAACAATTAATTGGTCAAAACAATTAATTGACCAATTAATTGTTTATAAAAATTAACATGTGAATGTGCTAGCATTTCCACCTTAAAACAGAAAAAAATTTTTCTAAAAAAATTTTCCTTAAATTCAACCATAATATGATGATCATAAATCTCCCTAGCTTTAGTCAGTCTCTCTTCCGGTGTTTCCAATTTTTCATATTCTTTAATTGCCTCATAAAATTTTATTTGAGGGCATGAAGTTTCTGCAACATTTTCAGCAAAATCTTTGAGGAGTAAAAACCCGAGTCGCTGGGAAAATATTTTTTCAAAACGAATTTCCCCTGTCTTCTCCAGATATTTTTGCATTATACTCCGGACACTTTAAATTTAAATGTATTTTGTAAAATAAAAATAATTTTTTAATTGTGCGCAAAAACATTGTTTATAATTTTAAAACTTGTTTTACAACTCTTTTGTTTATAAGAAGTAAAAACTTTGTTTTACAATTTTGTTTACAGCTTTTACAACTTTTTTTACAAATGTAGTAAAATTAATTTTAAATAAAACTTGAATAAACAAGGGAATTGTAAAATAAGTTTTATTAAAAATTAATTGTAAACAAGTTGCAAACAAAGTTCGTTTGTTTTAAGGTTGTAAAACAAAGTTGTAAACAATGTTGTAAAACAAAGTTTGTTTGTTTTGAAATTGCAAAACTTTGTTTTACAATTTCCTTGTTCAACGCCAAACAAGTTTATTATTAAAACATTAAATTTTAATATAATTGTAAAATTGTTATAGGTTGTAAAACATAGTAGTACTAAGTTTTAAAACAAAGTTCGTTTGTTTTATAATTGTGAAACTTTGTTTTACAATTTTATTTGTACATTCCTTTAAAGTTTTAGTTTTACAAATGTTTTGAACATTGTTTATAAAACAAAGTTTTTTTGTTGTTTTTGCGCACAACTTGTGTTTAAAACCATTAAAAGACCTGGGATCTGGAAGAACAATTTTCTTTGAGGCGCGAGCAGCCTAAAACATTTTTTGGTTATTTTTACAATTTTACAATTTAAATTTATCATTTTACAATTAATTCCTAAATAAAAACTGAGACTAACCGGCTGACTTCTACTCTTTTCCATGGCCATTAAATAAGAAACATCGGCCAAAACAGCCTCTAAATCGGCCATTTTTGAGGTTTATTGAATTATTTATTCAATTAAATTATTTTTAATTAATATAATGCCGCTTGAGCAAAAAAGAGATCAATTAAATTTTTAATTTAAAAAGAGGATTTTTTGTTGTTTTTTTCGTTGTTTTAATAAAAAAATATTTATTTGAGATGATTGAACGATCAAAAAAATTTATTATTTGATGATTAGAACAATAAAGAAAAAATATTAAAGTCGCTCAAAAATTAGTAGGGTAGTCAGTCATTCAATTTTAAATCAGTTTAGTCAATCAAAAAAATATATAACAGTCATAATATTAGTGCTCCTACGCATTGTTTGAAAAATTGAAAGAGAAAAATGAGAAAAAAAAAAAGGGGGGGGGGGGGAAAGGGGAGAAAAAATATTTTTTAATAAAAATTTTTTTATTTATTTTTGTTATTTTTATCCTTTGACAGGACACAATCATTACAATTAAAATTGATTAGCGCCTGCCTTTCCGGCTTTTTATGGCAGCTAAAAATAGTAGAGAATGAAAATGAGAATGGCAATGGAAAAAGAATAACATTAAATATTCACACATGTGTGTGCAAAAATATAAACATTGTAAAACACAAATGTTTTACAAACTTACAACGCTATCAAGTTTGCAAACATGTTTAAAATGTAAAAGAAAAAATAAACTTGAAAAAAACTTGATAAAAGAAAATCGCAAATTGTAAAAAACATTTTTTACAACTTTGTTTTTACAATATTTTTACAACTTTCTTTTAATTGTAAAACAAGTTGCAAAACAAGTTGGAAAACAAAGTTGAAAAACAAGTTGCAAAATGGATTTCTTTTACAACTTGTTTTTACAATTTTTCTTTTAATTGTAAAAAAAAGTTGAAAACAAAGTTTTAACAAACAACGCCTAAAGATTGTAAAACATTTAAACAAATGTGTACTAAACTTGATACAAAAATATTTAGCTTACTTTAATAAAAAAACATAATAAAACATCAAAATCTTCTTTTTATTAAATAAAGTCTGTCTCTTTCAAAAAAAATAATATGAACGACAGGTAACGGATTTAATAATAAATTTGTTTAGAAGGCAATAATTTGTTTTATCTATAAATTATATACCAAACATAAATTAATCACATACTGGTAATAGGAAAAATAAAACTTTTTACAATTTGTAAGTTTTTAGAATATGTTAAAGCAATCCTTTTTTACAAATTGTAAAAACCAAACCTTTTCAACCTATTACAATTTGTAAAAATAATATTACCAACCTTTTACAATTTTTAAAACAAAACTTTTTTTACAATTTGTAAAAGGTTGATTTTGTAAATTGCAAAAACTTGCTTTAACCAACCCTTTACAATTCACAAATTGTAAAAAGTTTTACAAATTTATTTAAAAGGATGTTTTACAAACTTGTTTTTATTCAAACAAACATGGATTATTTAACAAAAACACACAAATAAAAAGAAACACAAGAAGCAAAAAAATAATAATTGTACAATTGGGTAAAAAAGAAGAGGAATTAGCGCATTTCAAGTTTGTTGAAGGTAGTAACATTGTAAAAAGAAAAGAAAAAAATTGAACAAATTTGGGGACATTTTTGGGAAAATTTTTAAAAAGAAAAATTAACAGGAAAGAGGCTATATGAGGCTCTCTGGATTGATTGAGTGAGGAAGAAAAAAAAAGAAGTCGGCGGATATAACGGAGGTGCTGATGATGAGGTAAAAAATTGAAAGGAAAAAGAATATATATAGAATATTCTTGCCTTTGAGGGCAATTGCCTTACACTCAAATATTACTACTACTCTACTCTAGTTTGCGGCACGCAAATAAAGTTCTTGACATGGAAGAGTTGATGGATACAAGTCGAGAAGTTGAGGGAGAGAGAAAGAAGAAGAAACGAGAAAAACGAGAAAGAATGTGTTTCTAACTTGAAAAACGGGGAAATAAAAGAAATTTTAAGCTGTTTTACAAAATGCCAGTAGACGTGAATTTGACAAAATGGTAGTCGACAAAATGAAAATTTTTTCTTTATTGGACATTTTGTAAAATTGACATTTTATAAAATTTTTTATAAGTGGACTTATTGTCCTATAGGCATTATGTATTATTTTACCGTTATGGACATTTTGGCACTTTGACATTATATTGAAGAAATGGAAAGCGGATACGGCTAAGGCTTAAAATAAGAAAAAGACACAAACTGTCAGTTAGGCAGAGAAAAAATTTTTTTCCTCCCAAGAGTTTATAAGCCAAGAAAAAGGAAATCGAAGCTAATGGCAAATGGTGACCTTTTGGAAAGTGTCGAGAAAGTAGAGAGAGAAGGAGGAGAGAATAACTGTCACTAAAAATAATGGCTCTCTTGGGGATACAAAAAAGAAAAAATATAAGCTGCTACTTTATAATATTTGTGGACATTTATTTATATAAAAGTGTGAATAAAAAGGGGAAATTGAGAAAGGAAGATGATACATTAAATAAAGCTTTAATAAGCAGCTATGGCAAATAAATGTTTTTTAAAAAAGTAATTTATGGTCATACGACACTTGCAGATATGACATTTGCAGACCCGACATTTGCAGACGACTTTTGCAGATCGACATTTGCAGATAACGACACTTGCAGATATGACACTTGCAGATCAGACATTTGCAGATCCGACTTTTGCAGATATAAATTTTTGAAAAAAAATCTAAAAAAAAAAATAAAAATCTTAAAAATCAAAGGATATAGTATAGTATACCGGTGGAAAGGTTTTGATATAAGACCCATACCAATTCGTCTCGACGAGCTAAATCGAACGGCACCACTCTTTTTTTCCGGAGATTATCTTTTTTCCGGAGGTTCAAAATGTTCAACGTAGACCTATGGAGCGTCGGCGAGGCGCTTGTGCAAAACCCCGCGCTTCGCGCGGGGTTTTGCGGCACGCGCCTCGCGGGGAGTCAACGGTCGCTGGGCTCGTAACATGATCCTATTCCTATCATCGATGAGATGGGCATCCCAGGATTCCTCCGCAGCAACAAACACTCCACGGTGTATAGGTAAGGTAAAGAAGAGAGCGAAATGGGTCTAATCTGCAAAAGTCGGATCTGCAAATGTCTGATCTGCAAGTGTCATATCTGTAAGTGTCGGGATCTGCAAATGTCGGGTCTGCAAAAGTCGGGTCTGCAAGTGTCGGGTCTGCAAATGTCATATCTGCAAGTGTCGTGACACGGTTTAGAGAATTGTAAAACAGCGTTTACAATTGTTGTAAAAAAGTTTCTGAAATTGTAAAGTTTATATGTACTTGTTTTTAAATTTAAAGAGAGTTGAAAACAAGTTTTAATTTTTAACGAAAGTTGTGAAATTGTAAAACTTAATTTAAGGAATTGTAAACAAGTGGGTAAATTCAAGTTTTAATTGTCGCAAAAAAAGGTTTTAAAATTGTAAAATTTTATTAGTTGTGAAAAATCGAATTGTAAAAATATTTAGGGAAATATTTTAAAGATCCTTGGAATAACTCTGCTTATTAAAAAGCATACTACATACATTTAGTTTATTAAGACTGACATGAAAATGCCCAAGGAAGGGATTATTAGCAGACAAGAATAAAAAGCTGCAAAAGGACGTTCTCCAACTACTAAAAATTCAAAATCTACATACCAATCTAGAAAAAGGGGGAAACACCATCTGAAAAAATACCGTCTTGAGGGGGAGGGGACATCTTCGGACGCAGTCCCATCTTGACATTAAATACTCTAATGCCGGCGGAATTTATGTAGCAACTGCTGGCACGAATAAAATAAGCGCTTTAAACTAATTTTGTATTTATTGAAAAAAGCAGGAAATAAAAACAATTTTACAAAAAAATATAATTTCACACCAATTAATTAATTAATTTATTCAGACAGAATCCTTTCACCATCAAACCCATACTTGAGAAAAAGGCTTCCAAATTCGTTGCAAAACTCTTTAGAAATTGAATCATTTCCAAAGTTTTCCGTTACAAAGTTTTTTCGATTATTTTTTGATTGTTGATATATCGATTTTATCTGAAAAATTAAAATTATTTGAAGATTTTGAGGGATCTAGCCGAAATTAAAATAAAATTTCCGACCGAGAAATCAGGATCCCGACTCAAAAAAACTATGGGGATTCTCGATTTTAGGGAATCGGGTCGGCTAGATCAGTTATTTGTCATTCCTTCAGACTAATGATAGGTCCGAAGGACTCGAACCTACAGCCCAAAAGAAACAAATTCGGATTAACGATTCATTAACGATTACCATTCAAATTAACGATAGGTTCGAAGGATACCCACAGCTTAGAAGAAACAAATTCGGAAAGAACCCAGACCTGGAAAAACTGAGAACGACTGAGACCCCATTTCTGTCTCTAGTTAAATCGAATGGGACTTTTCGGGGGTTTAAGTCGAGTTTTTTAAATTAAAATTTATCCATCGAAAATTCGGTCCTTTATATAAAATTAGAAGAAAAACCAACTTCATCAAGTTTGTGACCATATTGGAATGCAATAACAACATATACAACAATTGGAGTATAAGCAAAGTAGAACGGCAAAATACTTGAATGCAAACATTTGGCT
Organism: Meloidogyne arenaria; assembly: GCA_036172955.1. NCBI lineage: Eukaryota > Metazoa > Nematoda > Chromadorea > Rhabditida > Meloidogynidae > Meloidogyne > Meloidogyne arenaria. Next base: position 586,359 of record JARQAB010000008.1, read on the forward strand.
ATTTGTTCTAATGGTTCCTGAAAAAATTGAAAAAATTCTTTTTAAACAAAAACTAAAATAAACACCTTTGCTTCACAAATCTTCTTGTAAAGATAATAGGACAAAGCAACAATAACAACTGAAGAAACTAGATTTAAGACAATAATAGCAATCAAAATGTGCTCAAGTTCGGTAATTAAAGACATCCTTCTAAATGTTCGAGAAGAAGAAAAAATAAACTTGTTTGGACGTTGTTTGAATTAAATAAAAGAATGTTTGGAAGAAATTGTTGGGTTTTTATAGTATTTAAAAACAGTTTTGTAAAAACATTTAAAGAATTTATCCAATAAAAAAGGTAATGTTTTATTTGATGTTTTGTTGGGAGTAAATTAAATTGCATGTTTATTTTATTAGGGATTTATTAAAACACATGTTTTGTTTATTATTTTTTTCCGGAAAACATTTAAAATTATATGTTTTCCGGAAAACACGTTTAATATATTATATGTTTTTCCGGAAAGAAACACTTAAAATTATATGTAAAATTAAAAAAAAATCTTACCAGCATGTCAGCATGGTTTTCGTAAATCTCACTCGGTCTCAACACAATTACTCGAAGTAATGGATGACTTCACTTATGCCTTGGAGAATAAAAATTCCATCGATACAATTTATTTTGATTTAGCTAAGGCCTTCGACACGGTTCCTCATTCACTTCTAGTCTCAAAACTTTATAAAGTGGGTATTCAAGGAAATATTCTTTCTTGGATAAATGATTATTTATCAAATCGTACATTTACTGTTCGGGTATCCAATCACTATTCCGAGGAAAAACACTGCACAAGCGGTGTACCTCAAGGATCCATATTAGGCCCGTTACTATTTATTACTTTTATATCTGATCTTCCAACATATTGTGCCACACCAGGAATAACTCTAAAACTTTTTGCTGACGATCTTAAAGCTTATAATGTTTTTAAAAATAGAGTTAATCAGTCTCCTCTCCAAATTTTTGTAAATAAATTTTCAGAGTATTGCCATCTTAACGGCCTTAAAATTGCTATAGAAAAATGTTCAGTCTTATATTTAGGAAACTCTAACCCATCAACCAAATATTTTATCAATGACATTGTTATCCCTCATATCTCCTCTGAGGATTCAGTCCGGGACCTAGGCATACATTTTTCTCATGACCTCAAATGGGATAAGCATATCAATATAATCACTCGTAAAGCAATCAGATGCTCATATTCCATTTTCAAATCTATTAAAAGTAGAAATCCGAAAATCTTAACAAACTTATTCAATATTTATGTCCGTCCTATTTTAGAATTTTCCTCATCAGTCTTTAATCCACATCTTGACAAAGATATTAAATCAATTGAAAAAGTCCAAAAGGATTTTCTCCGCTGGGTTTTTAGACGTATTAATCCTAAAACCGAATTACCTGAATATCATGATTTACTTTATTATTTTAAACAAGAATCGCTATTTTATAGACGTATTAAAGCCGATCTCAATTTATTCCATCAACATGTTTGTGGGACTATAACAATCAAAAACAATAACTCATATTTTATCAGTAAAGCCAATACCAGGGGGTTCCAAAACATTATAACTATAGCATGTAATACAAAAGCCAGATTCCACTCCTTTTTCGTTAGGACTGCTCGGTTATATAAATTTATTCCTCAACATATGCGCAATTCAACCCCTGAACATTTTAGTCGACTCCTAGTCAATTTTGATATATCCCAATTTATTGACTCACTCCCAAATCACCTTAAAAGACATTTTTACAATTTTTAAATTATATTAAGGAAATCATTTGTTTACGTTTATTTCATTTAATTTATTTTATCACATTATTATTGTCTGAAATCGTCGCGCTGATGCGTATAAATTTGATTTGATTTGATGTTTTTCCGGAAAACTTAATATTATTTGTTTTCCGGAAAACACGTTAAATATATTGTTTTTCCGGAAAAACATTTAAAATTATTTGTTTTCCGGGAAACACGTTTAATATATTATTTGTTTTTCCGGAAAGAAACATTAAAAATTATTTGTTTTTCCTGAAAAATAATTAATATTTATTTTCTGGAAATACAAACACAATTAATTGTTTCTTTCCGGAAGAACCTAATAAAATGTCTTTCCGGAAAACACATTTAATTTATTCCGGATTTTCTTTCTAAAAACCTCGCCATTTAAAAATTAAATGGAAACAATTATACCCTACTAATTAAATCCTTAATATGTATAAAGCAACCATTTTTAGAAAATGAATATAGGGGAAAATAATGATTATTAAGTGAATACAAATTAAGGAAGATTAAAATAATTTTAAGAGATTATTAGAGGCATTTGTGACGAAGATAAGATCATCATTCGGCATTAATTAAAAATTTCCTCAATTTTTTTGGTTATTCCAAAAATTAATTTTAAAAACCTCTTCCCAAATTTTTTTTAATTTAAGCACCAAAATTGAGGAGAATTACCAATAAAATAAAAAAAGAATTTATTAATCACATTAAACACCAACACTCGAGACACCCTTCGGCGTTCTAGGCTTATCTATAAATTCGAGTTCCTCGTCGTTATGACCACTCCTATGGGCTGTAATCTCCAGTTCATTGGGAGGATGGATTCCACGGCGAAACCTCTGGAATTTTATAAAATGAGTTTTTCGACTCAAGATCAAGAGTCTTGGACGTCTTAAAAAATAAATTTACCTCTAGAGGTGTCAGATTATCTCCTCTATGGAAAATATAATAAAGAGCATAACCAGGAATAACAACCATGGAACACGCAGAAAGGCAAAAGCCAAAAGCTTCTGCCCAATAAGGATAATTCTTCCCAGTAGGGTAACGCAAAGGTTCGTACATTACAAGACAACAGACAAAGAGGATCTAAAAAAGATTTAAAAAAATGTGAAGGGTGTCTAAAAAATATTACCAGAGCACTAAGCGGAGCAGTATACTTCCATAGAATATTGAAGCAAGATAGCGGATAAAAGCCAACCATCTCTTTTAGGGCTTTTCGAACGCGATGAGTACCTAACAGAATAAACATATAAGATATTATTCCTTACGGAAAGAGACTAACATTGTTTTCCGGAAAAACATTTAACAATATTAATTTTTCCGGAAAGAAAAAAATCATACAATATTGGGTTTCCGGAAAGGCTCTATTAATTATTTTCCGGAAAAATATATAATAATATTCATTTTTCCGGAAATAGAACCTTTCCGGAAAAAGATATTCAATAATATTTTTCCGGAAAGGAATTAACATTATTTCCGGAGAAATAATTTTGCCGGAATGAAAAATTAATTTATTTTTCCGGAGAAACATTTAATATTGGTTTTACGAAAAAAACAGTTCTACATATTATTATTTTCTGGAAAAACATCTAATATTTTGGAAAGAAAATATAGTCTTTGTTTCCAGAAAAACAATAATACAAATATAAAAGGTATTTTCTCACCAAATCCCCAGGCAAGTCCAACCACCTCAAAGAAAACTACAAAAAGTAGAGCAATGCCAGAAGCCCCATATGCATCTACCAACGTAAGCCAGTGAGCACCGGCATAAGTGACCATAGGAATTCCAATTATAAAAAAGAAAAGGCAAGTAAGTAAGAGGGAGATCTTCAAAATAAAAAAAAATTTTTTTTGAAAAAATTATCCAAAAAAACTTTTTTGTATTTTCGTAAAAGTGTAGGGAATGTGTCTTCTAACGCAGTAAATAAACCTTCAAGCATACACACCTTTTAAATTTGAATTAAAAAATTAAAAGAATGGAAAGATTACTTGGCTGTCCAAGCCTAGAATTGTAATCATTAGAAAGAAGAGAAATGCCCAAAGTTGTTTCAAAGGCAAATTGCTAGCCACTTCTGGGTAGGCTAGAAAAGCAAGACCAACACCTATAAAAATAAATGAACAATAGAACTAAGGTTAATTTAAAAATAAGCTTGAATTATAAAATTGCAAGCTAAAACTTAAAAACTTAAAAATAAGCTCAAACTTGAAAAACCTGAATTAATAAACTTGAATTAATGAGCAAACTTAAGTTTAGGCTTGATTACAACTTATTTAAAAAATAAACCTGAATTAATAAATAAACTTAAGTTTGTAAACTTAAGAATAAAACAAACTTGAAAATATCAACTTAAACTTGAAAACTTAAGTATAAAAATAAACCTAACTTAAAAATAAACTTGAATTAAATATTAAATAAACTTAAGTTTTTACAACTTGATTAAATAAACTTTAAAACTTGTGTTATAAAAATAAGTTCAAACTTAAAAATAAACTTGAATTAAATATTAAATAAACTTAAGTTTTTACAACTTGATTAAATAAACTTTAAAACTTGTGTTATAAAAATAAGTTCAAACTTAAAATTAAATTTTAATTATAAACCCTACCAGGCTTAACAATTTCTGCTATAGGTTTAGCAGCCACAGTTGACATAAATCCCAGTATTGAGAAAATAGCAAATCCGGCAAGGATTGAGGTCATTCCATTAATAAAGCACATAACTATAGCATCCCTTTAAAAACAATAATTAAATAAATTTAATTAATTTTCCCTACCGATAACAATTATGGGTAAATTTATTGTGGGAGCCTAGTGCAATGAGTGTTCCAAAACCAACACCATAACTATAAAATACTTGGGTTCCAGCATCCTTCCAAACTTTAATAAAAATTATTTTTTTTTAATTCTAAAGAAAGTCGGATCTCGTTTGCACGTCATCCATCTTGGAAGTCAACCTCATTTTAACGGATGATTTTATGGAGACAACTCCGTGTATCGAAACCCTATGTATCGACACCCTTTGTATCGAATGACCCTGTGTATAGAATCGCTTTGTATTGAATGACCCTATGCATCGAAAAGCCTATGATCAACGCCAAATTTTTAAATTGCATACTTATGTATTTCAATGACAGGGAAGTTTGTGACAGGGAACAAAGGGGAATTGTTCTACAACTGAACAATCCTCAATTAGATTGCTCAAGTGTCAAGTGATACACCGAGAAAGTGATCAACTTATCATCGAAAGATTGATCGATTCCTAAACCAATACAGGGGTGAAAATCCACTACAGGGGTGGACTCTTTCAAAGATGAGGGGGGTGACGTTCAAACAAGCTTCTAATTATATTTAATTAAATCTAACCAGTAGTTTCAGTCAATTTTGTGAGATTCGGAGTCAAATAAAAAGAAATGCCAGTCATAGCACCAGGCAACGTCAGTCCTCGTATAAGCAATACAACAATAAGAAAATAGGGGAATATCGCGCAGAAATAGACAAACTTCCTTGCTTGCGTTATTCCCTTCCATAAAGCAAAATAAACTATCACCCACGAAAGAAACATTAATCCAAGCAATTCCCATTGAATACCTCCAATGTCAGAAATTGTTGCTGTTTGTTTAAGAACACGGCGTCTTTAAAAAAATTTTTTTTTCAGAAATTTTTTAGGAATTTTTTTTCCTAAAAATTTTTCTCAGATTTTTTCAAAAATTTTTTTTTATTTTAAAAATTTTCAAAAAATCAATTCAAAAAAATTTCAAAAAAAATTTTTTTCTCTTAAAGAAAATTTAATAAATTCACTCCCAATACTGCTCAACAGAACTTTCGATGCTTAGACCATAGCGGGAAAGATTAGAAGTAATCCGCATAATTTCTGAAGTGGATTCTTTGCCGGTAACACACTGGCCGTTATTCCAATAATTGTTGCAAGTTTCCCCTTTTTAGAGAATATTTATGAAAATTTAAGAAAAAAAATAATTTTACAGGGAAATGTAGAGTTAAATGAACTAATCATATAAAAGGTTGCCCAAGAGACGATAACACAAAAATAGGCAATACCTGAAAACATTAATGTAAAGACTAAAAGCATCTTACAAAACTTACACATAAAAGCAATCACAACATTTCCGATTCCAACACCTAAGGAAAAATTGTAATTTTCCGGAAAAAACGTTAACAGTGTTGTGTATGGGCGTCAGCCCTTAAAGTGTTTAGTATAAAAGCCAGTAAAAGCGTCAGTCTATTGGGATCATACTAGCGGGGCTAGTCACTGATCTCCTTCGTCTGTCCCATTCCCTTCGCCTACTTTGTTTATTCCTTCGTGTGATAAAGTGTTATTATTGTGCTCGTCGCATTAGTTAAATCTCGGACACATCGGGTCGTAACAAACAGCTAAGTTTTTCCGGAAAAGAAACAATATTATTTATTTTTCCGGAAAAGAAAATTTAATAGTTGTTTTTCCGGAAAAAAACATACTCTACTTTTCCGGCAGGAAACATTTGTATATTTGTTTTTGTGGAAGGTAAAATTAAAATAATTTTCAGGAAAAACATTAATATTTGGCTTTCCGGAAAGACTAATAGTTGTTTTCCGGAAAACATAACACTCCAAACAATATATGTACTTATGTATTTCTCTGTACCTTTAAAAATAGGGCACATTTTCCACATTTCCATAGCACCTTAAATTTATTCAAAACTCATTCCGATTTAATCTAGGGCAAATTTACCCCTCTGTAAGTATTGGCCGACTGTCACTTCCATTATAAAAATAGGCACAGCACCAAAGACAAAAAACAAGGCATAAACAACAAGAAAAGAGCCTCCTCCATTTTTAAAGCATAAATAGGGGAATCGCCAAACATTGCCTATTTTTTGATTAATTTTGATTTTTTTCTATTTTCCTTACCTAATCCAACAGCGTATGCAATCATGCTCATTAGAAAGTCGAATTGACCTAAATAATTATTTTATTTTTTAAAATAAAATTTTTTCAAAAATTATTTTACCACTCCATTGTCCTCTATCAAAAAGTTCATGACCCAATACAGAAAGTTTTCGTTTTCCTTTTGGAGGGTGTGAATCGTGCAATAAAGCATCATCTCCATTCACATCACTTTTTTGTGTTCCTTCTCTCAAGGTTTTATTTTCAATAGGTTGAAGGCTCTGTTGTTGTTGGGGCTCTTCGCTGCTTGGTACCAATTCATGACTTTGTCTAGCTCTTGAAAACCATTTTTTGGCCATTCAAAATTTTATGGATTTTATCTAAACATTCAAGTTTTAAATTTAGGTAGATTGAAATTTTCCGGAAAGAAACAATAAATTTAATATGTAGAAAAACATCTAGTATCTAATCTAATCTATTCAAAATATCTAGGTCCTTCAGGAAAAACATCAATTATATAATATTCATATTTTTCCGGAAAGAAAATTAATAGATATAAAACATTTTCAGGAAAGAATATAAGCCTAATACTTTCGGAAAAACATCTAAAATAATTATAGTTTTCCGGAAAAACATTAATAATGCATTGAATTAATAATTATAGTTAAACTATTTCCGGAAGGAACAATAGATTTTATGTTTTAGGAAACATTTAGATCTTCCGGAAAAACATCAATGTTTTTAAAATAATTATATTATTTTTCCGGAAAGAGAAATAATAAATATAGTAGTAGACAGTTTCCGGAAAATTATAATTTTCTAAAATAATTATTTTTCCGGAAGAACATCAATAATGTATTTAAGTAATAAATATATTAAAACAAGTTCCGGAAAGAAACACTAAATTAAATATTTCCGGAAAACATGTAATATTCTGGTATTCCGGAAAAACATCATTACTTCCTTATAGTCGCAGAAATGAACTTGTATTAAAAAATGTCTAACAATTTAGTCACGCAATTAACTTGAAATTAATGGCTTTACATGATTAAACAAATGTTCCTTAAAGTAAAAATGACAAAAAATATAAAAAAACAAATGCATTATTGTTGCCGCTTATCTCTTGTCCCCTCCTCACCTTCACATTTTAAATGATAATTAATTTTAAACGGAATGAAATTGATTTTAATGTGAATAAAAGAAAGGAAAAATTACCCCCAAACAGCTGGGGACTGACAAAAAATTAAAAAGAAAAAAATATTTTTAGGTTCGGAGGCTTTTTTTATTAATAATTTTGGGCTTAGAAAGAGTGAAATAATGTGAATATAAAATTAAGCAACACAAAAGCAGGAAAGACGTTCCTTATAAAAAGTATTGATGACTTTTCTATTTTTGGGAAAAGACAATGCAAATTAAAAATATTTTCTATTTGAAGTGAAGACAGCCTGTCTATTGTTTATTTATTGCAAAGTTAATGTTTTGTTTTTATTTTTACTAAGAAGTTTATTTGTGGAATTCAAAACATTTTTAACAAACAAAAATTTAAACAATTCCGGAATTTAAACAAAACATCAAACAAAAAATATAAAAAAAACATTAAATTATTTTATAATACTAACTTTTGGGAAGGAGTAACTCTTGTCTTTCCGGAAAGAACATCAAAAAAATTTATTATTTCCGGAAAACATTCATAGTTCTATATATTCCGGAAAAGTATCAATAATATTTTTTCCGGAAGACATTGATAATTCTATATTCCGGAAAAAACATTCATAATACTTTTCCGGAAAACATTAATAGTTCTACTTTTTCCGGAAAACATTAATAGTTCTACTTTTTCCGGAGAACATTCATAGTTCTATTTTTTCCGGAAAAAACATCCATATAAAAACAACAACACTATATTCCGGAAAAAACACGACAGATCTATTTTAAGGAAAAACATCTAAACAAGTTTATTGTTTCCGGAAAGAAGCAACATTAAATAATTCTGATTTTCCGGAAAACATCAATGATTCTGATTTTTCAGAAAAATTATTTTTTTTAATAAATTTATTCGATTCATGTTTTTATCAAAAATATTTTTAAATTTCCTAGGTTGAATAGAAAAATTAAAGTGCGCGATTTAAAAAAATAAAAAGAGAAAATACAAAAGAACAAATAAACAAACAATGGGGTGTTTTTAAAGTTTTACTATAATGATTTGCGAAAAATACTTACACATTTTTAACTATTTAGATCTTCATCTAAAGTGCCTCTAAAATTTTTTTCTTTAAAAGGACTGTCTTTTATTTATTTCTTATATTTTTTTTTAAATTTATTTTGAAATTGTTAAGAAAAGAATACATGGATTTTTGTCTTTTAAAACTATTTTTTGTTTGTATATTTAGAGTACTTTAAAGAAAAAATAATAAAAAAATCTACAAAAGTAGAACCCATTATAAATAAAAATTTCTATATTTTTGACAGAATGTTTAAGAAAATAAAAATGATTCAAATCTAGTAGAGACGGGCCTCTATTTTAAGCGATGGAATAGTTGTATTTTAATAGAGGTGTATTCTAAATAGAAGGCATCGCTTTGGTACTCCTCCCACCCAATGATCAATCGAATTTCAAGAGCTAATTAAGATTGAGGTGTAGCTAGTATTGGGTGGTTTACAACATGAAGTCCGGTATAATGGATTTAGTCACATATGGAATCCCGCTAAAACGACGTCTCGATAACGTCATTTAAATTAATATGTACGTCAGATAAATTCGGTCCCAAGGGTGTCGTATTAACGAGATTCCACATTAATTTAATTAAAAATTATTTCCACAACATTGTCAAATTAAATAAAAAAATAACAAAAAATATAGGGGAAATTTAAAATTAAAAGAAGAACAACGCTAATGCACTCTTTAAAATATTTTTTTGATAAAATACACATAATGGGTTGGCAATAATTTTAAGAAAATTTAGATTAGAAAAAGAGTGTGAATCAAAAGAAAGCCAAAAAAAATTTTTATGGTCGCTAAACATTAAACAAAAAATATGGAAAAACATTAAAAATAAAATGCATCATGGAAAGTAAAGAAAAAAAATTTTTTGGGAGAAGAAAGAAGAGAGATTACTCAAAAATCAAGGGAGGAACGCTTTAATTTAAATAACCCCGTTTTGTCTGTAAAAAGTGTTCACGTGGAATAATCGGCTAATTTTTAAATGGAAAAAGTACACACTTTTATATATTTTTAAAAATATTTTTTAATGTCAGAAAAATAAGTAAAAATGTGTAAAAATGGGCAAAAAAAGAATTAAATAGATAAACTAATAAAAATGGATTTGTCTGCTTTGATATTAAATATCAGAGTAGAAAATCTATTTATTACTAATTCAAAACAAAATATAAGTATAAAAACATTTATTTGAATGGGAAAATTATTTGGATAAAATTTAGTTGACATGATTATTCTGGTAAAACATTGTTTGTTTGTTTTGAAACATTCTGTTTTCGCTTCCAGAAACATGTTCGGAAAAACATATGAAAAACATTTGTATTTTGTTTTCGGAAAATTTATTTGTTTTAAGTTTACTAAAACACTGTTTTCTAAAACATTGTTTTGTTTGATTCCGGAAACATGTTCGGGAATTATTATTTATACATGTTTTTATGGAAAGATGTTTATTTTGTTATCCGAACATTTATTTAAATACAATTATTCTGGTAAAACATCGTTTGTTTGTTTGTTTGTATTAAAACATTGTTTTTATTAGTTTCCAGAAGCATTTCCGGAAAACTATTATTTAGCATGTTTTTCCGGAAATCTATTTTGTTTCCGGAAAATTAATTTCAATATAATTATAAAAAATATTTCTTTTCCGGAAACATTTTCCGGAATTTTTATTTAAACAGAAATATATTTCTCCGGTTTCCGGAAACATTTAAATATAATTCCGGAAATATATGTACATATTTGTTTATATTACACCTCTTTTCCTGAAATATTTTCCGGAATTTTTATTTAAACAGAAATATATTTATTCTGTTTCCGGAAACATTTAAATATAATTCCGGAATATGTATATTTGTTTATATACACCTCTCTTCCGGAAATGTTTCCTCAAAATACACTGCAACATGATTTTAAGATTGATCGGGCAAAAACATACACAAATTTAGTTCAAATAAAATAAGGCGCGCACTTGAGTGCGAATTGAATATTTATAAAGAAAAATGTGTGTAAATTGTGAGGTTGGAAAATATATTTAATTGCGTTAAAATTTCTTTGTTAAAAGTGGAAAGTTGTTGTTATGGTTCGCGCACAAAATTTAGAGAAAATTTTTAGTCACAATTTTGTGTTAAATAATTTTAGTTAATTTATTTTCTTTTTAAAATTAGAAGAAAATAAACAGGCAGACTTTACTTGTAAATAAACTCTTAAGATTTTGGAGGGGTCTTTCAATGAATTTTTCAGCATGCTTAATTAATTAAAAAACAAATTCTTTTAATTTTCTGCGATAAAAGTTAAAATTTATTACTTTAAAATATAATCAAATCGCCTTAATTAAAGAATAATCACGTGAATTTATTTTGAATTTTTAAGTTATAAAATTTATACTTTAAAAACTTAAGTTTTTAAGTTTACAAAATTAAAGTTGGGTAATTACTCAAGTTTTCAAGTGCAAACTTAATAATTTTTTATTTTCACAAACTTGAAAAACTCAAGTTTATCGAGTAAGTTTATTTTTATAAAATTAAAAACTGGATAATTCAAGTTTAAACTTAAAATTCCAGAGGAAAATCGACGAGTGTTTATATTTTTTTGACTTCAGGGAAACACTTCCGGAAGGACACACAAAAACATCGTTTAATAAATTAGCCACAATATACAACAATAAATATTTACAAAAATATTTACAACAATGAGAGCAAATTATTATATTTATTTTGGTTTCTTTCCAAGTTTGAAGCCTTTCCCGCTGAAGCCACTCTTCTTGACATCATTGTCCTTTGGCTTAGGGTTATCAGTGTTGTTAGTGTTGTTAAGCTTCTCCATTTCCTTGACCAATTTATGTGCCTTATATCCCTCCCTTCTCATAAATGTGAGTTGTCCAGGCTTATAGTCCTCATCAATTTCAGGCTCCATTTTGTGTTCATCCTTAAAATAAAATTTTGAAAATTAAAAAAATTTTTTCTTTCTTACAAAAATAGCCGTTTCTGTAAGTAGCTCGTAATCATCAAAATCCACCTTCAAATCACAATTTGTAATTTTAGCTGAGGTAGTTGGTTCTAGTGTTGTTACTAGGAAGCGAAGTTCGTCCTTGTTGTACTAAAAATTTATTTTTTTGAAAATTAAAGGGGTTTTAAAAAGGCCCAAATGTTAAAATGTCAACTTTTCAAAATGTCAAATTTCAGAACGCCCATTTTTCAAAATGTCAAATTTTCAAAACGACCAATTTCCAAAACACCCATACTAAAAGGCCCACATTTCAAAACGCCCAACCTTCAAAACGCCTAAACTTCAAAATGTCAAATTTTCAAAACCCCTCTATAAGGCCATTTTTCAAAAGGTCCAACCTTAACCCATTTTCCAAAATTCAAAAAAACATCCCCTACCTCAATAGCAATTTCATCCCCAACAGACAAGCACTGATATTTACTCAGCTGCACTTCAAGCACATGTCGAACCTCTTTGATATTTTCATCGTTAATAATGGAGAGCACTCGCTTAGACAGAATAGGCTTGAATCTTGCAAAAGTTGCAGTTTTCAGCTCGGGTCTTACATATTCAATCCAGACAGGATAACCATCATCCAAATCCAACTGTTGCATCATCTTAAATGTGAAAAAAACAATTTTGAATAAAAATAGAACATTTGACCAAAATGACATTTGACCGAAATGGCTTTTTGACCAAAATGACATTTGACCGAAACGGCTTTTTGACCAAAATGACATTTGACCGAAACGTAATATGACCGAAACAAAAATTCTTGCAGAACAAAGTTTTGATTAAAAATTTAAAATTCTCCTTACCCAAGGAGGCAAATAACATTGATCTTCAGGAGCTTCATAATCTAGCACACCACAGTACACTCTAGAAGGGTAAGGATCAATTCCTTCTAGTGGTTGTGCCACAGGAGTAATTTTATATTGAACCACCTTCAGTTTGAACCAACCATAGAGAAATGGCAGAATGCCTGTGAAGGATGGAGGAAGTGAAATCTGAAGAAAAAAAGAAATTAATTCGAAATTTCGCAAAATTTACGAAACTCGAAATTTCGAAAATTTGCGAAACTCGAAATTTCGCAAAATTTACAAAACTCGAAATCTCGAGTTCTCTATGTTTTCCTTACCTTTCCACCATATACAGCATCCCGTATTGCAGAACGACTCAATTTTGGGTGTTTTTCCATGGAGTAACAGCGCAAAATTGGAGGCACTTTCGGCCAAACCATACGTGCATGCCTCAACAATTCCTCGTCTTCGTCTTCACTTTCTTCGATTAGTTCTGCTGGTGAAAATATTGAAGGATTATGAGCTTCTGCTGATCTTGAACGGCGTTGATGAGAAGAATGGCGGTGAGAATGGCGATGAGGATGTGCCGAAGTTGATCGATGGCCATGTCTGGTACTGCTCGAAGTTGTTGCATTACTGAAAGGAAAAATTTTGATTTTGCGGACAACTTTTGCGGATTTATATTTGGAACTTGCGGACTTTTGGGGACACTAAGGAAAACCCCCTTAAACGAAAGGGGTCTCTACAAACCTTGTTGAAGGCTTGTTGGTTGAAGGCGCTGGAATAGCTACAGCTACCGCAGTTGTTGTTCTAACCGCTGTTGTGCTTTCTGTGACTGCTGTTGTTGTCGTCCTCGTGTTGTCGTTATTTGTACTATTCCCAGCTTGCCCCACCACATACTCAGACACCTCATACTCCCTCACAGCGTTGGGTTGAAAGCCACCAACAACATATTCCGACACTGCAGCTGTTGGTTGAGGTTGAATGTAGGTCGAATTTGCCCTTTCTGTTGGTTGGGAATTGACCGAGACACATTCAAATGAAGGCGACAGCATTGTTGAACAGTCCGGCTCGGAACTAGAAGCTGAAAAAATTAAAAGAAGTTGAGAGGAAAATTAAAAAATCCTTACCAGTTTCAACAGAATACCACCAATTATAGCACCGATCCCTCAGATTCGCAATAAAATCGACGAGAACCAGCTTGGGAAAATAGTTGAGAAAACAGCACGCGAAATGGAGAGAACAAGAAAAGTTGTTAGAAGTATCCGGTTAGAAGTTTCCGGAAATTATGTGCTTTTATAGTGCGTAAAAGCCGCCGACTTTGCTCGCCTATAACTCCCTTTTCTTGATCCAATCTGAATGAATCTTATATCATTCGAAAGCTATTGATAAAATCTATCTTTTTCCCAACTGGACAGACCAAGTCTGATAACTCAGTAAAAAGTTATAACCCGAAAAGTGCAACTAGTCCCTTTGGGGTCGGGATTGCTTCGGGGATCGTGGCCAGACTCGAACCCCTCTAATAGAGGAAATAAAATTAAACAAAATTTTATTTTTATCAAGTCTTATTAAAATTTAAACAAAAAAAAGTGAAAAATGCAAGCAACGAAAAATAAAATTGAAAAATGGTTACAGACATTAATATCTGTTAAAGTTTAGTATAACCATAAAATTTGGAAATTATTTTTAAAAATTTTTGTATAAAATATCGTTTATTTAAGGTTCAAAGATATGATTTTAGTGTTTCTTCTTTTAGTTTAGCTTCTTACATAGTAGTAGTAGCTTCAGGGAAGGAATGTGTTCGTCTTTCAAGTACCTCCTTTCTTCTATAAAATAAAATTTTTTTATACATTAAAAAAAATTTTTTCCACTTTCCGTCATGGATGTTACTGGTTGAGAAGGATAAAAAAATTTCTTGGATCAAGTATCAGGTCAAAAAAATATTCCGGGTTTTGGGTAACCCGTGACATCCTGACATTACTGCTTCCCACCTTAACAACGCTATGAGGTCCTTTAGCACCAGCATGAGAGCCTTTTCTAACATTTGGTTGTTGTTGAATTGTTCTGTTGCTTAAATCAGAGCTTTTTTTAATTAAGGATTTGGCCGGGATGGGGGCAGAAGGTTGTTGTTGTTGATTAGATATTTGGATTTTATTTAATGTTTTTGAGGAGGAAGTTATTCTTGGGAGATTTCCTGAGGGTTCTCTTCCTCCTCCTCCTGTCCCAGACGTTCCCCCCATCCCTTGAAGTGATTGTTGTTGTTGTTGTTGTCCCCTACCCCCTCCTCCCTGTTCTTTTTTGCTCCCAATCGATGTTTTAGCCATCATTTGATAGTCAGAATTATTTAAATCAGAACAGAAGGCAACCCCTTTAGGTCTAGAATGAAGTACAGGTTCTGTTGTTTGTGGAGCTGGTTGTAGAAAATTGGAAGGGACTAAACCTCTAATTCCATTTAATTCGCCCAAGTAAAACCCGTCTTCATCCATTGGCTTTAAAAATGAAGGGAAAATTTTTAAAATAATTTTTTAAAATTTACCCCAAAAATAGTAATCAAATCTCCCTGTCGAAAGCTTAATTCAACTTGTTCTGCATCAACTAAATAAAATGAAAATTGTAAAAATAAAGTAAGACAGTAAAGAAGGGGTACACCCCAGCGTACCGTAAGCCCAATGTACCAAAGAGGTAAAACTTCGTTCAAAATGCCGAATCCGGGACTCCCTGGTATGGTTCGATTCAGCTCGTCGAGGCGCATCGAATCATACCACTGCGTCCCGGATTCAACCCCTTTGAAAGAAGTTATAGCTTTGCGGTACATTGGCCTGCTCCCTAAAGAATGTAGGGGAGAGCGACTATTTTTCAGTGAAGGTTTCTGGAAAGCGTAGACAAAAAATTAGAACCGTCAGGAACCCCAAAACTGTTCAATTTTTTAAATAAAAAATTGTACCATTAGGACTTAGATGCCTCGAATCATAGTCATATTTAGCTATCATTAATTGGCTTTGAATTCCTCTCATTTGTTGATATTCTCCCCCTCCTTGTTGTTCATCATAAGAAAACCCATCATCCTGTTGTTGTTCTTCTTCATCTAGCGAAGTTTTTTGTTGCTGATAATATTTAGAATTGTTGCTATATTGTTGTTGCTGATATTTTGAAATTTCTGCCATTTGTTCTTCTTCCTCCTTAGTAGACGATTCAGGAATCAACATCCTTTTTTTGTCCCTTCCCTGTCTAGTTCCTCCATTTACTTGAGGAGAACGGTAACGGAGAGCGGTATTTTCCTTTTCTCTAACACCTCCACTAGTTGTTTTGGCATCCCCAATGTTGGGTAGAGCTCTCTGTTCAATTGGAGCTCCAACCCCAACGGTTGCCCCACGATACTCTGGAAGTTGTCTTCCTCGTCTTGCTGTTCTCTCAATGTAAGGATCGGGGTAATACAAAGGTTGTGAGCCCCGTCCTGGTTCATAATCTGCCTGAACGCCTCCAGGGTAGTTCCCATAACGTCCTTGGCTTTCTGTGTGCTCGTAACTCCTTGACTTGATTGAACCTGTAGGAGAAAGGTATTTTAGCTTGGAAATACAGCAAGAATGTCAAGGGTTGAGAAAAAAGTTGGGTGGTGTTTCAAGTCGGGGTTTTCATTAATTTTCCTCGGATCGGGTTTCGGGTCGAAAAAGTTCGAGTTTCGGGGATCGCATAACTCGTGACATCCCTGAAATAAAGTTTATGATACATTTATTAGATTTGGTAGGCCACTGGGGGGTGAGGGCTATCTAGGCGGCGTTACTCCTATTTAAATCACACCTCCTTATAAGATTTAATTTTCAGCTTAGAGGGCTATCTTACAATGAGGTTCGATTGTAAAAAGAAATATTACCCTTACCCCATTTCATTCTACGCTGACTGGACGAGATCCCTCCAGCCCAAGGTTGTTGTTGTTGACCACCCTCTGGCATAGAAGTCCCAACATGTTGTTCAGCAGCCAGAAAAAGGTCGTCTTTGGCAATTTCAACTAATTTGTTGAAAGGTACAAAGCCATAACGACCTCTAGCTTCAGCCCAAAAGAAGCCGTTCATGTCCACATCCCCATAAACTTTAATAAGTTGATGCCTTCTAAAAGGCAATTCTTCAGTTATTCCCCCCATTCTAGGCTGATGATCCTGAATAGCTACAAACCAACGGCTATTTATTTCATCTCTTCTCAAAGGCCTTAAATCTGGTTCACTTCTAGTACTTTCTGGAGGTTGATGATGTTGTTGTAAAAAATTTGTTTTTAACATTTTCTTGGCTATTTGGGAAGGAATTGAGGAAGGAGGAAGAATGTTATTATTTGATGATCTACTTTGCAAAAATGAACGGGAAGTTGAAGGAGCGGCAGAATGCAGTCTTTGGCGTTGTTGGTGTTTTTGTAAATAATTTTGTTCCAAAAAGTATAGAGTGCTGTTGGGTTGTTGGGTATTTCCGTTGTTTTGGTCGTTTGTTGATGTCCCATTTCGGGGATTATAATAGGTCTGCAAATGAAATTTTTACATTAAAAGGAAAGGGAAAATAAGGAGTGAATAAGGAACACAGGGTAGTGCGTAAGGAACTCGCAGGGGTGTGTAGGGAACAGAGCTCTTCCTTACGCATAGGTAGTTCCTACGCACTACAAGGATGTTGTTCGTAAGGAACATGGGGGTGGTGCGTAAGGAACATAGGGTAGTTAGTAAGGAACATAGGGGTAGGGTGGTGCGTAAGGAACATAGGATAGTACGGTTTCCAGAAAAATGACGCTCAAGTCCTATCTGCCGAAGGACACTTCTAAAATTTTACCTTATCCAAAGTTTTTGGATGAAAAGTAAAATATTGCTGTTGTTGATAAGAGCTTTGTTGTTGTTGTAAAGGATCAGTAACATTTGTAAGTGTAGCAGGTTTTTCCTCCCATCTGTTAATATTGTTTTGTAAAGAGGTTGCCGATGTATTTTGTTGGTATTGTTGTTGTTTTGGTGGTATAATTAAGAGTCCTTTTGGAACTTTACTTGGTGAAGAAAAATTTTTTTCAGAGGAAATGAGTCGATCTTAAAAGGAAAATTTTTTTTTATTCAATTAACGCAACTGAAATAGACGTTCCCTTTTCTCCTCAAACGTCAGAAGTCATTATAAGATATCAACTTGAAGTATCTTATAGTTCTGGGGTCAAGTCCTAGTTGTCTTTGGGTCAAGTCTGGTCTTGAGTCCTGGAAAATTTTCAGTCTTGGACAGCTCTACGGGGTACAGTCTAGGGGACAGCTATACGGAGTTGGACAGCTCTACGGAGTTCTACGTCCTAGCTTGAGTCTTGGAAAATTTTTCAGTCTTGGACAGCTCTAAGGGGGATAACGATGTCTAACATTTGGAGAAAAACAAATTCTCCTATTATTCTACCTGAAGTGTAGTAAGGCAGTGAAGAATTATTTTGCATAATAATAACTCCTTCCCTCTCATTTGTTATTCCATTTCCACTACGAGGTACTCGAACAACTTTAGAGTCAGCAGAAACATTTCCTTCTTTAGTTTTAGTTCTAACAGTAATAAACATTGGAGGGTCATCAGCAAAATCAGAAAGCCTCAACAGAACATGATCTGCTGTTGACCCGGGGATTTCTGCAATACATCGACCGTCCGCATAAACTAGGTAACTTTGTACTGCTGCACGAGAAGGAGGCCTTGGCTTTAAATTAGAAAATTTTTTGACACTCTTTTCACTCCTCCCCTATACCTGTGAGGAATTTGGCTTCCAGGAGACAAGCAAAGTTCCAGGCTGGGGCCCATTTTCTGCTCTAACCTCTAAAGGAGGGTCTGGAAGGCCAACTAAAAATTAAAAAAAAATTTAATTTTTACAGAAAATTTTTTTTACTTTTAGGCAAAGTTTTAAAATCTACACATCTCTCTACAGGCCTTTTTTCTAAAACGGCGCGAGGATGTTTTGTTCTAACAGAGAGACGATAAATTGTTGAGGGTGTAAGGCCGTTTATTTGAACCTGTAAAACGTTAAGAAATATTAATTTAAAATTAAAACAGACTTGAAAGACAGCAGGCGGACAAACGCCAACTTTTATCGCATTTAAGAGAATTATATGTTCGGTATTGCTGTTTGAAGGATACCAACTTAGTTGAGTTGATGTTGGGGTTAAATTGTTTACACTAGAAATGAAAGGATTAAAACACAAGTTGGAAAACAAGTTTTACAATTCTGTGTTTGTGTTTTATAATTTTTAAACGAACAAAACACATCAGAAAATTAAATTATAAAATTACAAAACGCGAGAAAAAAATCAAAAAATCAGAAAAACTAAAACATTATGGGAGAGATCAGAATAAAACAGAAAAAAATCAGAAAACCAGAAAAACCAAAACATTATGGGAGAGATCAGAACATGTTTTACAATCATCAGAATAACAAGTTGTAAAACAAGTTTTATAATTCAAGCGTTTAGTTTTGTTAATTTCTTTGTGTTTTACAATTTTTAAACGAACGCTAAAAATAAGATACAAACTCAGAACAGCCAAAACATTATTGGGAAGAAAATAAGAACAAAAACAAGTTTGTAAAACAAGTTTTACAATTTACAAACATCAGAATAAATTTGTATTTTTCTTTAAACAAAATCAGAAACTTATAAAACAAAAAACACAGAAAACACAAAAACATCAAAAACACAAAAACATTGTTGTAATAAAAACACAACAATCAAAACATCAAAAATACAGAAAACATCAAAAACATTGTTGTAATAAAAACACAACAATCAAAACATCGAAAACACAGAAAACACAAGAACATTGAAAACACAAAAACAAACAAAACATCAAAAACACAAAAACATTGTTGCAATGTTCCAACTTTAAACATGTTAGTTAAATGTTTTTAAAAACCTACCGAACATGTTGTGGAGCAACGGGAGATTCTAAAAACAAAATACAAATGTTTCTTTGAAATCACAAATATTTTAAAAACATACCAGAACCAACAGCCAACGTACAAGCAGCATCAGGGCTAGTTAACCCATCTGAAGTAACTGAGCGTACAGAAACATTAACAAATTTATCTAAATCCAAGTCTTCTAACAAGGCACGGCACTTGAAAGAACCGGGCACAACTGCGCATATTTGGTTATTTGAACAGACCTTTTTTCGAAAAATATTTTTTAAATACGCAGAAAAATGCCTGATATTGGCTAATTGTTTGTTGATGTAGAGGAATTCCACCCCCATTTTCTGGTGGCAACCAAGAAATGAGCAAAGAACGGGAAAGCCGTCTTTCTACTTGTAAATCACGTGGATAGGGAACTCTAGGATTGTCTGGATGTTTTAATTCTTGCACCGTAATTTTGCTAACATCGGTAGGGGGATAAGGGCAGACCTAAAATTAAAAATAAATATTGGACCAGTAAAATCAAAAATTAAAGGTTAGAAAGCTAAAGGGGAGAATGATTAAAATTGGTGTGCGCCAAAACTGTTGTTCTTTTATTTTTAACTAGGTATATTCAAGTTTTACAATTTCAAGTTTATTTTTAGTATTGTTTACAATTCAAGTTTAAATATTCAGGTTTTCTTCTTACAATTCCCAGTTTTACTATTCTAGGGGGTTGTCTTTACAATTAAGTTTTACAATTCCAGGTTTTACAATTAAAGTTTTTACAATTTTGAATGTTCAAGTTTTTTATATCTCCAAGTTTTACAATTCTAAGTTTCTATTTCAAGTTTCCTTTTTTACAATTCCAATTTTTAATTTCAAGTTTTAATATTCAGGTTTTATTAATGTCTAACCGAATCAGGTTGCAACAAATGTTTTTGTTGTTTCTCTAATTCTGTAAAATCGTGTCTAATCTGCGCTAAATGTTGGGGAACAGACAACACAAAAGAGGGAGAATCTACTCTATTAATAACAAGTGGAGATTGTTGTTTTAAATTAAAAATTTTATTATTTTGTGTAACAGCATTTGTTGTTGTTGTTATTGTTGATGTTGAGGGGATTGAGGAACAACAAAAATTTTCTTCTATTGGGACAAATGTTTTTGAGGTTGAGGGTTGTTGGAGGGAAGTCTGTTGAAGAAGATTGGACATTTCCTCGTCTGATACCCTCTGTACAAAATTGGAAGGGACTAGACCGGCACGATTATCTAATGTTTCTCCCCAATAGAAACAGTCTTCGTCCATCGGGCCGTGCACCAAAACTAATTCTCCAAGTTGTAATGCCAACTGATAAAATGATAAAAAATTATTTTTATCACTTCAAGTCTTCGTTGTGCGCCAAAATATTTCTTTCAGAACGCAAACTTTTTTTGGCGTTTTGCTAAAAAATATTTTGGCGCACAAGTCGAAAATTAAATATTTTATCACAAAACCTCAACATGTGGATTCTCGTTTGGTGAATCTCGAATTGGCAAATATTGGAATGCAGCGCGGAAAAGACTGAAAAAAATTTAAAAAATTAAAGTTGAGACAATATTTGAGTTTTAAAGCAAAATAAAATATTTTCCCACAGTGGGGTTCGAACCTTGCCCCTTAGACACTGGAAAACCCAAAACTATCCAACTACACCAAACAAAGTTTTGGCGTTTTTAACGTCCTAAAATCAATTTTGCGCACACCCATTACTGTATATACTAATTTACAACCACAAAAAATTTATTTTGTGGTTATTTAAACAATAAAAAAGCGTTAAAGCTATCACCCCCGCCAAACATTTCTTTTCCCTTTTTTCCCCAAATTGCATTGGCTAGAGTCATTTTCTCATTTTTATCCTCATATCCCCAAGGGAGTTTTAACCAAAATGGATACCAAAAAAAGTTTTTTTTTCTATTGTGTTAGTTTAGGGTAAAAAAGGAGGGATTGAATTGCAAAAAAAAAGAAAAAAGAGTGAAGACAAGGAAGCTTTTTAATATACCCATCACCCAAAGTTTTTTAGCCCTACTAATTCTTTGCTATCCTAATTGACTTTGGCACACAAAAATATTTTTTTGCTGCAAATTGGAAAAATAATTTGGTAAAATTTTATTGGAAAAATACTAAATTTTGTCAAACCGCAGGTTTGGTGTACTATTAGAGACCAAAATTGTTGGTCAGTAGAGTCTGGGATGATTTGGGATAGAATTAGTAATTATGCCATGGAAGTCAGCAGTCTTGAGCAACAATTACCGTATTATCGCCTTAAGCCCCATGAGGCTCTATTTTTCAACTATCCTCTAAAGTGGGGTTATATTAAGGTGGCAAGACTTATTTTAGGGAATACAGTAATCGTTCTAATTACCTATTAGAATCTGTTTGAATATTAGTATTTAAGAGGGGGGCGTATCTAATCAATACTAGAGATAGAGCTGGGTCTGGACTAAGGTCTGGATTTTTCCTGTACCATGAGTCCAAGCCTAGGCATTTTTTGACCTTCCTGGGTTTTTCATAGGCCTGGGGTTTCCTGGACTACAGGTCCAGGATCCGGCCCATGTCAATAAATCAAACCCAGAGTCCAGGCGATCCCTAATCAATACCATCTATTTAATAAACCCCCCATTATAGGATAACATTTACAGCCCCAAGGATAATCTTACGAGTTATATTGTAGTTTACTTAACTAAAAATCAAGAAAACTACCTGGAATTAGGCCTTGTATTGAGCAAAGTTTTAAGAAAGGCAGAAGATAAATGCTGATGATCCCCCGCATTAGGGCCACCACGCATTACCGTTTAAAAACTATTTTATAGTAGATAGTTTAAATTAGCCACCTAAGCGGCTATTTGGCCGCCATTGGGCGGCCAAATAATAAAAAAACAATTTTGCCTTTAGACTTGTAATGATGGGCAAAAAAGGGAAAAGAGGGATAATAAAAGATTAATATATAAATAATTCTGACGTAAAAATACAACAAAAATTGTGTTTTCCCAAAAATGGACTAAAAAAATTAATATAAAAATAAATAAAGCACAAGATCGATCCACATATTAAGCGAACGTTTGTGTTGCGGAAAAGCGTTAAAAGTCTCCTAGGCATTTGTAGTAAAAAATATAAAAATGCCGAGAGGTGGTGAAGTAAAACTGTGCTGAGAGTGGTGGTTGGCAGCAAAAATAGAGAGAAAAAGAGCACAAGGAAAATAACGAAAAATGACGCAGCGGTACTTTGCTTTGACTCATATCGGCATAAAAAACTATAGAGGAAAAGCAAGACATCTAGCTTGGGGCAGAATGTCCAGATGCAAGAAAATGCTCAAAATGTCCAGTTAGGGTAATTGTTCGAAATGTCCAATAGAGAAAAGGATGACAAAACGTCCACACAGGAAGATGTAAAAGTCTTACAGGAAAAGGGTCTCAAAATGGTCAACCAAAGAAAAATGGCCAAAATGTCAAATCTAAGTAAAAGACAAAATGCCCAACTGACGAAAATAGGACAAATTGTCCCTCTAGGCCATATGGGTATTTTCTACTTATGGCAATCCAGTTATTGGCATATACAGCGTGTTAAAAGCACAGAGAGGAATTTGGCACACTTATTAGCGTTAAAGCAAAGAAAAAAGCCAGAGAGGGGGAATCCGAGTAATGAGCGTTGTTGTTGTTGTTTGGATTGAGTAGAAGAAAAACATAAAAGGGCGGCAGCGCCAAAATCGACGGTTTCTTTTGGGTTCTGCAGACAATCAGTGAACGGTGCTAAAAAATGTATGTATTGAAAGGGAAATTGGGGGGCGTTAAAGGCAGCTGAAAATGACAAAAATGTTTTGAATGGCTGCAATATTGCCATGGTAAATGTTAATAAAATAAACATAATAAATATTGAGTAAAAACATTTTTTAAAAATATTTAGAAACATGGAAATAAAAATCTGAGATATCTAGAAAATAGTGGGATAAGTCGAAATTTGTTAATATTTGAGTTTTAAAGCAAAATAAAAATGTTTTCCCCCAGTGGGGTTCGAACCTTGACCCTTTCGCAGTGGAAAACCAGGAGCGTTCCAACTACACCACACAGACAAACAACCGGAAATAGATGAAAAAATTTATTGTGTTTATACAAAAATAAGTTTCTGGCAGATTTAAACATTTTCCTTTGAGATAAATTTAAATTGACTATAAAAAATATTGTAAATTGTTATAAAATGCGTTAAAATTTTTGTAGATTTTTGGCATAATTTTTTTTTATTTTTTTAAAGAGGCAAAATTCTTCTTTTATTTTCATTCTTTAATTTCTCTTCCTTTCCCTCTTTAGTATCTAGAACCTCCATCATCGTAGTATCGTCTATGCGGACTTCTTCCTTGTCTAGCAGCATAGTCTTCCGCTTCCGTTTGGACAGGGATACGTCTGCCAGAGTTTGGAGAGTATGTGTAGCTGCCACCTTCCGGGCCGTAGTAAGCTCCGCCATAGGGCTAAAATTTTGAAATTTATATAGAAAAAAGAATATAAGGAGGAATACTCGATATTCCAATATTTTTTCCAGTTCGGGGTCGAATTGGAAAAACACTAGCTTTAGTTCAGGAGGAGAATCCCACACCACCTCCCCTCTCTGTCCCTAATTAGGACCCATTTTTGAGACAAATTGAAGCCCAATCTAAGACCATTTTCCCCATATCAGACAGAGTCTGATTCGGAAATTGCCCCATAACTACCATTCCATTTCGTCAATCTCCTAAATTTATTCCATTTGGTCGAACAGGAAATTTAAGGAAAATATTGAAAGAAAATTTTTGGGTGATTTTAATAGATTTGTATAAATTAGTAATCTTTAAAGAAATTAAAAAATTGGCCAGAAAAGTGTAGAGTTGCGACGCAACGGAATTTTTGAGAGTCTAAAGAAAAAGAGGGGGAATAACCCCTTTTCTCTCCCAAAAAATCTGCAGCGCCGCAATTCTCGACACATAAAAGCAATTAATTGATAAATAGAAATCACTAAATAACTAAAATGTGTAATACATTTTTGAAAGAAAAATTAACAAAAATAAGGGAGGGCGTGGAGCAAGGAGAGGATCAATCTTCTTTTTCTCTTTCTGTGCCTGCTGGTGCTGACCGGCCTTTTTAAGAATGCGCGTCATTGGTTTTGCGGGAATTGAAGAGGGGAAAAAGAGAAGAGAAAAAAGGATAGGAAAAAGGGTTGATCGGCAATATACTGATTGCGGTAAAAAAGAGAAAGGATTTAATCAGCAATTATTAAGGGAGAAAGAAGGAATGAAGCAAAAAAAGTTGCGCATTTCCCTTAATTTTCCAATAAATTGTGTTTAAAAATTGTAAAAATATTTTTAGAATCAATAAGACTTGATTTTTATATTTAAAAACAATTTTTCGATAAAATAAAAAATGTTTTACATCAATGGGATTCGAACCCACGACCTCCTTACAGTGAAAACCCAAACAGTTCCGACTTAACCAAAGAGCAGCTATTTTGTTAAAATATTATTCTGAGGGTATAAGTGTGCGCCAGAAAATTTTATAACGCCAAAACGAAAATTTTCTTCATTTTGGCTTAATTTTGGCGTTCATTTTTGGCGCACATCAAAACCCAGAATTAATTAAAAATAGTGCTAATTTTAAAAAAGATTTTTAAAATTAATTTCAGAACGCCAAAAAATATAAAAATAATTTTGTTTTTAATTTGCCTAAAAAATAATAACGCTAAAGGCTATTTTATAAAATAATATAAAATACTAAATGCGGTTAAATATTGAAGGGCAATGCGCGAGAAGAGAGAAGAAAGACACAAGTGTTTATTAAAAAGTAAAGGAATTTTTGCTCGATGAAAAAGGGGGGACTTGCATGGAATTTTATTTCGGCGTTTATATTGCTTGTCAAAACTGCTCATAAAGTCCATCGATCAAAATTAGGCAGAGAAATCTTTCAAAAAAAATTTTTTTTCTTTTTTTTTCAGTTTATTTATGTACTTTAAAAATTTATAAACCTTGGGAAACGTCATTACTTTAGCAGAAAATTATCGAAGTCCAGTTTAATAAGTCTACTGTAATGAGTGGACCTTTATTTTATGAAACTATGACCATCTATTAGAGCGGGTATGTTTCCAATAGAAAGAGGACTACTAGCCCCTCTTTAGGGGGCCTAGAGATGGGCTACTATTAGAGAGGATATAGACTTATCTTGAAAAGTGTGAAGAGGGTCTATTGAAAAGAGGGTTACTATTAGAGTAAGTGGGATACTAGTGGATAATGTAAAATATAAATAGATAGTATATTGCGTCAAATCTACCTGATGTCCAGGAGGGTAGGGATGCCTAGAATCATATTGGTGATGAACAACAACATGGTGTTGACGCATTCTTAAGAATTTGGCCAAAACGAGAATCCAAAGGGAGATCTAGTTTAAAAAATATTTTTAGATGGATATAGCTAGATATATTTGATTATCACGCAAAGCCACGCAATTACACAGGGAACGAATTAAGGCTGTGCGCAAAAGTTTTCAGACGGCGCAGATTTTGGCCGATTTTTGCGTTTGGCGTGTTTTAAAAATTTAAAAAAAATTGGCGTTTATTGTTGGCGTTCCACGAGAAAATTTTGACACACGGCCCTGATTCGGTGAATCTTCGGATATCTAGAACCAAACAAGTATTATGCACGATTCTGTACTTCGAAACGAATAGGGCTTCTTGGTACTTCTGGTATTGGTTTAACGAACCGAATAGTAGAACCGAAAAATAGTACTCGGTTCTTAGTTCGGTGTGTTTTTGCGTGAAAATCAAAAATTTAAAAAGAAACATGAAGAAATTGAAGTCCCAAAAAGAAGATTCCTGTAGCAATTCTTGCCAACTGCCCATGGTTTAAAATTAAAATTAATATTGTAGAGACTAATCCACGTATTATATCCAAAGGCATTATTATTAACCATGGAAGTAATAACCAAGAAAAATGGAGACAAATTCCTATTAATACTAGCAAACTTGCAACAATCATTGGAATATAGATACATAAGGCTATTAGTAGGGCTAGGGTGCGTCCTGAAAAATAAAAACAGAAATAAACAGTTTGGAAAGGTCTGAAGATGGAATGACCGGGACATACCCAAAACAACGCACGACCATAACAACGCAAAGCCATAACTTGCTTCAAGATTTCCGAATCTTAACAAATTTAGTATTAAACGATTTCTCTCATCCAGCTAAAGAGATTGGTAACAAAATTGATAAGGGCCAGAAATTTTTTAGCAAGTTATGGCTTTGAGTTGTTATGGCCGCGCGTTGTTTGGGATGTACCCGGAATGTCCTGAGAAGTGTTTTAAGCCGCCCATTTTGAAAAAACATCCTCTTGATGTTTAAATTATTAATACCATTTTATGCGTGACTCTTTTATAATGACCGTTCTGAAATTTAAAATTTTTATCAGGGGTTGTAGGCGATCGGTTATTAAACCATACTAACGGTTTTCTATTAATCCCAATTTTTAAATCCTGTTTTCAGTTTTAGTTAAAAACTAATTTTTAAAAAAGAAATTAAAAAAAAGGATTTTAAAAGAGAAATCACTCATTTTATCATTTTTAAAATCATAAAACCGTTAATTATGGCTAGCAACATCCAAATTTTTACTTTTAAAATTGATCGCTAACAACTTTATTTTTAACTTTTTTCAACCGGTATTTTTTCAAAAAGTTAATTTTAGAGGTTATTAGTTAAGTCAGCAAAAAATTCCATTTTTAAAATTAACATTTTAAAAGTTAGTCACACATTCAGAAACTTGGCTCTTTCTTAATGTTTTCCTTTTCCCTTAAACAATGAAATAGCCAAACCAGTTTTGTTTGTTTTGTGTTAATTTATGGCAACAATGGCTTTTACCTTTTTTTATTTGTTTTTTCTAATGAGTTTTTCGGAAACAAAAAATCGAATTTATATTTTTGGCGTTTTAACGCCACACGGTTTTTTGGCGCACACCCCGTAACTAGTGAAAATTAATTAATTTGTTTAATAAATACGTCGGACCTCCTTATAAAATACTCCTTGAGGATGAAAAAATCGTGTGCCTTATAATGAGTGGTTCTTAAACAGAGGGTATCTTATTAGAAACAATTTTTTGATAATATAAAAATGTTTTCCATCAAAGGGATTCGAACCCACGACCTTCTGACAGTGAAAATCCAAACACATCCGACTTAACCAAAAAGACAACTACTGGTTAACTAAATTTAAAAAATGCCACATAAAGTCCCATTTATTTCTGTGTTATTTAAAAACGAGATTCGACTACCATTATATTAAAAATTCCAAAAAATTCCTCTCACCTCCAGCAGCATATTTCATTTCCTCGGTATACATTCCCAAAGAACAATGATAATTTGAACTGTCCAAAACCTCAATAAAAGACCCATTCCCAAAAGGGACTTTAATATGTTGATTTATTTTGTCTTGAGCTTCTAATTGACAATTTTGATAAATTGGAACGTCTCCATTAGTTGCTGTCTCTTGTAATGCCCAAGCAGCTAATATAGCTAATAAGGCGTAGAGAATCTTTGAAATTATTAATGAATTTGAGAGAGGGTTTTTCATGTATGTTAGGTCTGTTCGCCTTTTTTTGATTAGTTATCGTAGGATTTTTTGGGTTAGAGTTTTGTGGACACTCAACTTTGAACTATTCGTTAGCTTGAAAAGATTGGAACGTTATGATTTTTCTGATTTTTAAAATTTGATTGACCATCCAAAAATCACATGACTTAACGGGTGATCCCAGACCCATTGGTCGTAGGTTCATAATAGAGATCAGCCTGGATCTGAATCCAGTCTGGATTTTTCCTGGATCCAGAAATCCTGTCCAGGTTACTAACCTAAATTCAGATCCAGGATTTTTGAAAATACCGTTCTCTAGTCCATAACCCAGAAAAATGACCCACCCTCACCGTTGATCACCCAATTCCATGAATTTTTAGAAATTAAAAAAAAATAAAAATTTTCAAAAAATTTCAAAAAAAAATTAATTTCAAAAAAGGTTAATAAATTCCAACCAATGTATAAAGTCCAATCAAAAAAGCCCCAGGCGTCAATCCACAACAGCAACAATGCCGAACGTGAACCTCACATTTTGGAGCAGGCATTCTCCAAAGAAAATTTTTTTGGATTTTTTTCACCAAAAAATTGATTTCAGAGAAGAAGAGTTATAGTGGCAACAAAACAAAAACAACCAGTCACAACAACCAGTCAACAGCTAAATGGAGAGGAGAGAAGTAAAAATGCGCGAAAAAAGAAGAAAAATGTGTGAAAAAGAACGAATGTCTATGTATTGAGAGAAAAGTTAAAGAGAACGGCGAGTTGTTGTGACAACAACACAACCTGACGACTCTTTTCCGAGCAAATATGTGCGCAATTAAATTTTTGAAAAAATTGGAAGCAAAAATTAGAAACGCCAAAAATGGCGCACATCCGCAGACAGTTAACGAGAATAAGCGGTGTGCGCAAAAAGGTTAAACGCCAAAGACTAAGATTTTTTAAATAGAAACGGCAAGGTATAAAATATCGAAATTGTTGGAACTAGAGGTCGGCGCGGGACGGGATCCCGACGGGATTTTCCGGGATCCCGAAATCCCGGATTTTTTTGATTTTCGGGAGCATTCGGGATCCGGGATTTTTTCGGGATTTATCCCTCGGGATCCCGGCCCGGCATCGGTTAAGAAAAAAAAATCCCGACTCAGGATCCCGGAAATGCGATTTTGCCGACCTCTAGTTGGAACTACATATAAAGGAAGTGTAGTTCAAATTGATGACCCTTAAAATGCGTGGTGTAGTCCCATTCATTGTGGTGCCACCCCCTCCCCTTGATTTTAATTTAGATATGTGTATCTTTTTTCTTTTTTATGTACCCTTAAAATACGTGGTGTAGTCCCATTCATTGTGGTGCCACCCCTCCCCCCTTGTATCTTAATTTAGGGGTGTGTATATTTTTTGTTTTTTACTCAGGGGGTATTCATGTACAAAAAATAGAGAAAAAACGCTGAGAGAAATAAAACGCCAATAGAACGCCAAGAAAACAAAAAACGCAAATTTCATTTGCGCACAGCCTTAAAATCTATTGCCCAACAATTAGCGTGATGCTGAAGGAATACTACCAATTTTCGGGAAACAATCATTACCACACACACAAAAATAGTTTTGATATACTTCCCTATTTAATAAAGTGTTAATGATTGTGTTTAGTCAAGAGAGAAAATTTATGGAGAGGAGCGGAAATATTTAAAAATAATTTCAAAAAAATTAAAAAAGACCTAGACCCAATTTTAATAAAAAAATTAATTTGCTCTCGTCTTATTTTTCAAGTGGAAAAATAATTAATTTAATAAAAAAAAAGAAAAATTATTTGAACTAGAATGGAATTTATTGAAAATTAATTGGGAGAATTTAGGGGAAATTGAAGGGAAAATTGAGGGAAATTTCTTTACAAAAATGTTACTTAAATTAATTTTATTTTAATTTTTAGTCTTAAAATAATTGATTTAATTTTAAAAATTATTTCAATTTAAAAATAATTAAATTTCAAAACCCTTGAATAAAAATGGAAGAGGAAAGGCCGAAAAAGGAACAAAAAATTTTTTCTCAGAAAAGAAGTGTGAAAATACGTAATGAAGTAAGAGACTTGATATCAAGATATAGAAAAATCTATCACCGTCCTTCGGGGATGGGGACCAACCCTAGTCCATACTATGGAGTACTTTGTTCCAGTGACTTAGAAGGTCTCTTGTATTATATTTAATCAATTTTGCTTTAGAACACTCGCCTCCAGCTATTTTAATGCCTTCTAGACCTGCTTGAAAATTTTGCGTATTTTTGTTTATTATTTTTGTTGATTATTGATTTTCAAGTAGACTCCATGGGTTGGGGTCATAAGGGCGCGGGGCCACTAGGGCGCCAGCACTAGAAATTGACACTTAGGCGAAACCGAAATTTATGAAAATTTTCTCAAATTTCTTTAACATCATTGACTACCTCGTCCAGAAATTTCAGAATTTTTCATCGAATACTTCTAAGTTATAGTCGATAAACCGCGAAAAATTAGGGTTTTTTCGGAAAATCAACATTTTTGGCCACAATTTCCGAAATTTTTGATCAAAAATTCTGAAATTTTTGGAGAACATAGATAAAGGCATGAGAGTTATTATTGCAAAATTTTATCTTTTTTGATAAGCAACTCACTGTTTTATAAGCTCGCGCCCTAATGGCCCAGTCTCTTCTAGACCTGCTTGAAAATTTTGCGTATTTTTTGTTTATTATTTTTGTTGATTATTGATTTTTAAGGAGACTTCATGGTTTAACAGGCTTTTTTGATAAGTACATTCACGTTCAATTATACAGTCGGTCTTCAAATTATTGCATTCTTTAAAAGTCTCCAAAGACTTTTTCTTTATTTCATTAGAACTACGTCGTGAAACAGACCTTTCATAATTCAAATTTAACCCTTTCAAATTCTTATTTATGCAAAATATTGATCAGTTAACTATTCATCTTTTAGACATTTTGAAATTTTAATTCGCTGAGACCTTTTGACTTAAAAAAACCTTTTGACGCCCACATTGTCGCGCGGCCACATTGTCGCCGAGGCATAATTTGCTAAAAAATTTCTGGCCCTTATCAATTTTGGTACGAAACTCTTTAGCTCGATGAGAGGAATCGTTTAATACTAAATTTGAAAAGATTCGGAAATCTTAAAGCAAGTTATAGCTCGCCGACAATGTGGCCGCGCGACAAAGTGGGCCGAACCCACCTTTTGAATAAGACAATTTTGGCATAATGTCTATTTATTTTATAGATAATATAAAAGACATAGAAAGGAACTTGACGTTTTTTTGTCTTCTTTTTTAAATTTTAGTTTGTATTATTTTTTCATCTTCTTTTAATTTTTCTTGTTTTTTAGAAATTTAAAAGGCTTTAAATTATGAAATTGTCTGCTCTACCATTCTACTTGTGCCTATGATAAGATGAGATGGAGGAGTTGATTTCTTCGTTCGATGATGACAAATTCTGGTTCCTAAATGATTAACTGTTTCGAGATGTTGCGAGGTTTTCTTTTTAATTTTTGGGGTTTTAAAATACTTCTTGTAGGGTTTTTGCCACCCCCTTAGAAATGTATCAGGGATGGGTCGGGTTGCCCGAAACGAAATGTTTTTTAGACTCGGAGAGAATTATGAAAACTCGGTCTGGAGTTCTTCAAAAAATTCGAAATCTGTCGTTTTGGCCTCCAAAATTTTGCCGGGCACCCACATGAATTTTTTAAACCGACCCATCCCTTGTACATTTCGGGTAATGCAATAATTTATAGCCCACGTTTTGGCGTGTAATGATTTTACGCTTGTAACGTTCGATTCTAAATTTGTTGGGTACCTATTGGGGTAGTCAATTTAATTTTTCGGAATATGATGAGAAGGACATTCTTTTCCTCTATTACACAATAATGTAAATGTAGACAGGATTAATTTTCAAATTAGGTTATAAAAACGTTTAT
Organism: Meloidogyne arenaria; assembly: GCA_036172955.1. Taxonomy (NCBI): domain Eukaryota; kingdom Metazoa; phylum Nematoda; class Chromadorea; order Rhabditida; family Meloidogynidae; genus Meloidogyne; species Meloidogyne arenaria. The sequence continues at coordinate 618,456 of JARQAB010000008.1, forward strand.
GGCTTAGGGCACCCTTTTATATAAATGTGTGCTTGTACGAGAAAATGCCCTTCTCTACATTTCTGCAAAAAAATAAAATTATTTGGGAAAATCGTTCGGGGGATATTTAAACGTCCATAAACGTTATCAATGCTTTAACTCTATCACACATTTCCGCAGTCAGGCGATTTTTGCACGCCAAAACATGACAAATCCTCATTTCTTAGTTTAAATTGATTCTTTGTTCGTTATATTCTAAAAATCGCCTGACTGCCAAAATTAAATATACTTTGGATGGTTTTTACTAGGGTACCACCTCGAGCCTTCGAGATCGGGGTTTGCCGGGGTAGAGCCTTCGGTGTTTGGGTCGGGGTTTTTGCCCAAAAAATCGTCGAGGTACCCTATTTTTAGAAACAAAAAACCTATTTTTAATCTCTGCGAAAAAGTTGGGCGAAAAAAGAAACCCGCGACAAAGTGTCCTACCCTAACTTGAAAATGAAATAGTAAGGGGATTAGAGAAAGAGAGAAAAACCATTTTTTCAAATTCGAAATGGCTTCCTTTTTTACGTAATGTTTTCGATTACCTCTGTTCCATTCTAAGATTTTTAAATTTTTTCACCTGATCTTTTAAATTAATTTTTTTTCAGATACAAAACATTGAATTTTACTATGATTCTTCAATTTCTTTAATTATGTCAAAAAGGTGGATTTAAATAATGTCAATGCTTTTCTAACTTGTGTGAACAATGGACTATCAACAAGGTTTAGTTTAAACTTTGGATTTTGGTTTTCCAAAAAGTTAAAGTGCCTCATCTAGATTTTATTGGAAGTTTTTTCATTTTCTCCGATTGGGTTTGGAGACCAGTTGGGATACCCGATGTTCTGACCAGTAGATTTGCAAATTAGAGGCTATATAGCAATCCATTATCCGATGAGGTTCCCTGCTTTTTATTTGGGATCGGCTCAAGCATTTACCCTTTTCTGTGAGTTCTAGGTACATAGCTTTTAGAATGCGGCGCTTAATTTATGGTCACATGATTGTGGGATATGCTAAATTTATAGTCCAATTTGTGTGATTTGAGTTTAGTTTATTTAAAAGTTTTACAATCTTCCAGCAATCCCGTATTATTAGTCATGTTAAGAATTTACCCCTCGGATCGTAGATAAAAATTTTCTGGGGTTTAAATTTTTTGTATTCAAAAATTCTTTTAACTTTTTACTTTTAAATTTAGGTAGAGTTGTGAAAAACTTTAATTGCTTTTTACTGTATTTGTGCAACCTCAATTGCTGTCTGTGCTGCTGTTGGTGGATTTTTTGCAAGTTTAATTTTAAATTTTTTGGTTATTATTAACTAACATGGGAACATTGTTTACTGTAGTGTAAATTTGATAGATTTTGGGTACCATTTGATAGAGGACCTTTGACTTCCTATTGCGAAGTGCTGTTTTATTACAAAATGGCTGCGTCGAATTATTGCCAATCAAAATTTATGTCTTTGGGATATTTTAGGGTAAAATTAGTTTCGAGGTAATAGACTCCGATCGTTTCAAATATATTATTCGGGGT